>JASDQU010755101.1:72242-87192 GCA_032191745.1 Picea mariana | reverse complement strand
TAATTATATTTAAGCATCGGTGCCAAATATCAAGAAAAAAAAAATCGTTCATTAAAGGATATAACATGCAATTATATTTATTGCTTTAACATTTTACAATGTGCATGTTTATAATACGCACCAATACTCTAAACATAATATACACACCAGTGCATTTAATATAATATATTCATCGAAGCATTTAATATCATATATGCACCGATTATTTAATAGCATCAACATCTCATCTCAAATATTTGATATTTCACTACCTTTCAATGCACAGAGTAATACACGCATCGGGATGCACAAATTATACAAGCATCGGGGCGTATAGAAGATGTAAAAGAAACAATTTGTTAACTGACTTATAAAGCACCAATGCAGAATACACAAACAATGTAGAACCGATGCGTAAAAATCATAAGAGCATTGGTGTTGCATATGACAAAAAGGCGAATCTAGTGCGCACTATATATAAACACAGAGGTGCCTTTTAATTTATATGTATGCACCAATGCTTTTGTATTGAGGGCGCACCAATGTGTTTGTTACCAACAAAAGCATCGACAAAGAAACCTCCTCCCACCCAAAAAAAAATTAGTTATATGGAACATCCACTAAAACCTCTACTTTGAATAGCGAAGGTTGTGGCAGAGGTTTTTTTGAAAATTTTGTCAAATCTTGTTACACTAAAAAACTCTACAAAAACCTCTAACAGAAGGTGTTCTCCTTCAATACTCTGGTAAGTCAACTTATCTCTATTGATATTAAGCTTGCAGAAGAAGATAAGTGTATTACCTTGTTATGTTTTTTTCGAGACGCATGGGATAATTTGGTTGTAGCAATTGGTAGTACCATTAAATCTCCATTGGCATATGAGGATGTAGTTGCATCCTTGTTATCGAAAGAGATGAGGCGGAAAAACATGGATAGTTAGATCACAAATGCTTTACTTGTAAGAGGTCGTCTCAAGATAGGAATAAAAATAAGTTTTAAGGGGGGGAATCTAAATTTATAGGTAGATCTAAATCTCCAAGAAAATCTTTGAGGAAATGTTGGAAGCATGGTAAAACTAGCCATTATAAGAAAGATTGCAGGTATAAGAATGTTGATTGATCCATATTTCACTAAGAACGAAATGACGGCAGAGATATAACAAGGAAACACACAAATATATTGCAAGAAACATAGAGATGCAATAATACACAATTTCTATTAATTAACAAAATGTACAGGAACTGTAAAAACAATCCAGAGTGAAATGAACTCGCTAGAATGGTGGTAGCTTATCTTTGAGAAGAGATGTGACAGCTTTGCTCATTTGCAGGAAGATGTTTGAAATGAGGCTTGAAAGACCTTTTTAACATAAAGAATTAATGAGAAAACCCTAACCCCCGAAGATGAAACACCAAAAGGTTTGCGTGCCCCGATGGGGGTAGTTGATACATCAACTTCTCGATGGTGTAACTTTTGCATATGATCTTCATTTGTGGAACTTGGTATATCGTTGGAAAGGTCTAGTCAAGGAGTACACATTTTGAATGGAAAAGTAGATAGAAAATGTCGTTTAGGGCCTCAAAATGGTCTCGGGATTTCAGGACCCAAAAAATCATAAAAAAACTTCCAAGGTGGAAAATTGTGTTTAGAGCCAATGGAATAGGTGGGTAACCACCGATATCCACCTGGATCATTCCTCCCCCCTTAGGAAGCAATGTTCCCCATTGCGTCAAGTTCCCATGGCATATGGGGAAGCTTTTGTTGAGTCTGAACCTTGGTGAATTTCTTACCTTGCTGAAGAAGTTGTGTTGTTTGTACTTGTCGTTAGCTTGTTGAAGGTTGTTATGAACCTGTTGTTGGAGGGGTTGGATCCATTCAACCAATATAGTTGCATGATCTACCTTGGTCTGAGTGTGGGAGGACTTTGTTAGTGAATATGCAACATGAAGAGTTATATCAATGGGGGATAATGGTTGGAACCCCAAGCACACCTGAAAAGGGTTGAGACCAACATAGCTATGAAAGGATATGTTATAGCTTGCCTTGATTGGGCAGTGTGGAGGCACCCCCATAGGTGAAGCAAGAATATCCCCGTGCTCTTATATAATCTCTTCGGCCTACTTTTGTTGGATAGAAAGGTCTTGGGTCAAGGATGTAGTGGTCGTAGTGTCCTTTTGTTCACCTTCTGACTAGATCATGAAGAGGCTAAACTTTTTGGCATGAGCGATTACTTTGTAGCACTATTTTTTCAATATAGTAGTCAGAACTACCTCTGGTACCCTGTAGCGCTGACCCCCCAGAGTAACAATGAACCTATGGGGTTGAGATTCATAAACAACATGACGCTTCCACATATATGGTTGGCCTAAAATAACATCACAAACTTCTAGTGGGGTAGCATCACACAATACCTCATACTTGAAGGGATTGATACCATAGGATTGGTGGCACTGCTGGTTGATGCAGATATCTCGTCCCTGGAAAAGCCACCCGATGTTGTATGGTTGCAAGTGTGGTGTTGTCGAAAAATCCAACTGCTTGACGACCTCTGTTGAGATTATGTTCTTTTGGCTTCTGATATCAACATAAAATGTAGTGGGGTCCCATTTACCCACATCTATGAATGGAAGAGGTGCTCCCCCTCATCATGCTTCTCTTGTTCTTCTGGTTGGATTGTTGCGGTCGCAATGGTAGTAGTGGGTTCTACATTTATGATATGTTTCCTTTTATTGTTTTCTGAACTAGTGTCTGAGTCGAGGTTCAACTCTTTTCTTTGAGCTCAACCATCAATCACTATTTCAAGCGACAATCATCGATGTTATGTTGAGGCATTTTGTGGAAGTCACACCACTTTCCAGTGTCCTTCTTCGTCTTCCCGTTACCCTTCTTTTTCTGCGGCTTGGACCGATTGTCTTGAGGTTGGTTGTTCTGTGAGTTAGGGCCACCTTTACCATACTTCCGTTGTTGCGGATTTACAGACCCGAACTCTGCCTTTTTCTGTTGCTTAAATTTTTGCTTGATTTTGACAACATATCAATAAGTGACTCCCAGTGACGAGATGTCCAGAAACTCCATTTCTGTTTGGATGTACCTATGTAGACCCCCACAATATTTTAGAACCAGATGACACTTAGAGTCTTTGATACCCAGCTTGGTGTGCAAAGTATGGAAGGTATTTGTGAACTCCGACATTGTTTGGCCCCTCTCTTGATGTAATGTGGTCCATCTCGTCTATTGGTTGTCATAGTTTCCAACATGGTAATATTGTTCCTTGATGGCATCCATAAAAGAGTCCCAAGTGGGATCGACACCAAATATTCTAGACTCCTCTATTGAGTTTTTCTCATAGTAAGTCTCCCAACAATATTTGACATGGGGTATAACCTTCAAGAGTACAAAGGTGATCCTTTCCCAATTGGAAAAATTGTGAACAGAGAAATAACCTTCTAATAGATTTAACCATTTTTCCAAAGCACGTGCATCTATCTGACCTTCAAATATGGGAATATCAAAATTAACTTGTACCTTGAAAGTTGTGGTGCCTCCAAAGTGACTTCTTGACAAAGACGCACATGTTATTGTCAACAACCATTGAAAGATTTGGGCAAAATTATCCATCATCTCATTCCTTTATTGCGCGAGAACTTCCGCAAGCAATAGTTTGATAGGATCTTTTGCTCCATCATCTCTCTTTTCTTCCACCATGGGAGGTCACTTGGGTTGGTTGTCCTCAAGAGAAACTAGCTCGAGACCCAACTCTCTATACATTGACCTCATTGGGGACATGCACTAAGAAACGACAAGGAGCAGATTGCTCTGATACCATTGATCCAAATTTTGCTGAAAATGAAATGAAGGCAGAGATATAACAAGGAAACACACAGAGATATTGAAAGAAATATAAAGATACAGTAATACACAATTTCTATTAATGAACAAAATGTACGAGAACTGTAAAAAAAATGTAGACCAAAATGAATTCGCAAGAATGGTGGGAGCTTATCTCTAAGAAGAGATGTGACGACTACGCTCATCTGCACGAAGATGTTTACAATGAGGCTCGAAAGGCCTTTATAAATTAAAGCATTAATGGAAAAACCCTAACTCTTGAATATGAAATGTTAAAAGGTTTGTGAGCCCCGATGTAACCCCCGAAGATGAAATACCAAAAGGTTTGCGGGCTCCAATGGGGGTAGTTGATACGTCAACTTCTCGAGGGAATAACTTTTGCATACAATCTTTGTTTGGGTCGCTCAATATATCCTTGGAAATGTATAGTCGAGGAGTACACTTTCTAAATGGCCAAGTAGATAGAAAATGTTGTTTAGGGCCTCAAAATGACTCGAGAAGTTCAGGACCTAGAAAAACCATAGAAAAAATTCTAAGGTGGAAAACTGTGTTTTGAGCCAGTGGAATAAGTGGGCGACCACCGATACCCACTTGGATCAATGATAAAGCAAATGGATTTGATGATGCCTCTTCCATAGAGGCAAAAAACTCCACAAAAGGAGTTGACATTTATAGGTACAAATGCAAATCGTGGTGTATGGTTGATTGACTCTGGTGCGTCATTTCATACGACTCCTCACAAGGAGTGGTTTTGTGAATATGAATAGTACGATGGTGGTGATGTCTTCCTAGGAGATTACTCGATGACCAAAATCATGGGATGTGGAAAAATTAAGTTGTTGCTGAAATATGGAATGATTAGAACTCTCCCTGGGTTTCTACACATTCCAAATCTAGCCAGGAGCCTAATATATGTAAGTAAGTTGGATTATGCAGATGTGGATACTTTATTAGGAAAGGGCACTTGCAAGATGGTACGAGAAGAAATGGTGTTGATGAGGGGAGTTTAGTGTGGAACTTGGTACAAGTTGTTGGGAAGTACTTATACTGATGGGCGTAACCGTTCCATTGTCCCTGAGCAGAGAAATAAAGAAGACATGACTTGTATTGTCCCTGGAAAGAAGACCATGTTATGGCATCAAAGACTGGGATGTATTGGACAAAAGGGCCTTTGAACACTTCATGGTAAAGGTATGGTTGAAAGTGTGTCTAATTTCACCCTAGATTTTTTTATTTCTGTGAACATTGCATATATGGTACACAAAATCGAGTAAGATTCCCATCTGGTGCTATGAGAGCAAAGGGGATCTTAGGGGATCCGTGTAAGAAAATTTGTGTTTATTTATTTATCAAACGAACGTACTTCAACAATTTACTATTGTGGGTGAATTTAGATGTGTGTTGCTACTATTGTTTCTCTATTTTATATATAGAGAGAGAAAAAAATGTGGCACGAGTAAAGGAATGACACATATGTATAACAATACTCAGCAATGCTAAAATGATAAGAATGGAAGCAAAATAGTGTTTAGAGTGAACTTGGTTGTTCCTTATTTCATTGAGGATGGACTGATATACCAATACATAATTCCACAAGGGGGTCTTCAACTACACTAATGCGATATATATTATTATTCACTGAGCTAATTACAGAGTGTGAGAGGTTGTAAATGTAAGGTAAATATAGTAGTGATATATATATCCTCAACACAGGCTTGTAGATATGATATTATGCTGATGCAATTTAATAGACAGAGTGGTTGGAAGAGCGTTGTTGTAATACACCTTCCAAGTTACCAACATTTACCAATCAGAAAGTAAATCGATCCCACAAATAGATTGAGTCTGTTCAGGAGAAATCACCCTCTATGAATAAAATATCGACCATCATACTCAACAAATACAATCAACAAATGGAAGTTCATTCTAGCTTCAATAATGCACCCATAATGGATCAAATTCATCCTATGTATTGAAGAGTTGATTCCCACAGGATATGGCTTGATTTTCCACAAGGAAACTCGACCACACAAGCAAGCAATGCACCCCCACAAAGTGTATTCGACCCTAAGATAACAACTCGACTTCTCCTCAAGAGATGATGCACATAACACAGTACAAATCCACCTTCCACTATAAGAAGTTGATTTCCCATAGAAAAGATACAATCCTCAACCAAAACTTAGCCGCCACAAGAAATCTCAGTTGCAGACAGAAACTTCGCTGCTAAAACGGAGGAATACTTAGATACATTGAAGCACCATGGAGAAATCTGCGGGATCTATTCTCTAAAAGGACTAACTAGGGTGGAAGGTCTCACCACCGAAGCCAATCCCTAAAAATACCTCCTAGGGTTTTCGTCCCAAGAGTTCCAAAACCACAATGAGCTCTCTCAATGAGAAATTAGAAAATGCCAATCCAAGAATGAGAGAGAGCGCCCTCCTTTTTCCCTTTTATTTCTTCCTTGACTCTTTTGCGACCATTTTACCTTTTAATCAATTTAAGTGACATTTAATATTCTTCCTAAGTCACTTTAGGTGCTTTTTCCCTTTTCCCCCCTTTTTAATTATATAATGTCAATTTGTTAGGAACTTTTCCCTTTAGGACATTAAATAATTAATTAATTCCCTTCTTACGTACTATAGCCTACGTGAATCACCTAGGCTACTGCATCCAGGTCCCATGATCACTTGGAATGGGACATGACAATCCTCCCTTCCCAAGATTGCTTGTCCCCAAGCAATTGCAGATTCATATACTGCAAAATTTGTTCACTTTCCCAAGTGGCATCTTTTGTGGGCAACTCTTTCCATCTAACCAGATATTCCCTGATTACCCTATTCCGAAGCTTTTTTTCCCAAACCTCCAATACTTCCTCACGAACCAGTGCTAGCTGACCCTCCTCGTATAATGGAGATAGTTCTACTGAAGTCATGATGGGTTGTCCCAATGACTTTTTGAGACATGATACATGAAACACGTTATGGATCTTACGCCCTTCTGGCAACTCCATCTCATAAGCCACTTCACCAAATCTCTTGGTCACCCTGTAAGGTTCGTAAAATCATGGCTTAAGTTTCTCTGCACCACTCTTCTTCAAAGAAGACTATCTATATGGATGCACCCTGAGAAACACCAAGTCCCCTACCTCGAAGGTGCACTCTACCCTGTGCCTATCTGCATATAACTTTTGTTGGTTCTAGGCAATCTGCAAGTTATCCTTAACAGCCCTAAGAATGTCTTGGCTCTCCTGAATCCAATCTTTGGCCTTGGGGACCCTGTTATCCCCAAACGTTGAATCTACAAAGGATGGAGGATCATATCCATATAATGCTTTAAATGGTGGCATCCCAATGGACATATGATGAGCTGTGTTATAACAATTCACATGCAAGTGCAACCACTTAACCCATGTCTTTTGTTACCCGTTCACGTAGTTACGCAAATACCCTTCTAGCCATTTGTTCACTATCTCTGTTTGGCCATCTATCTATGGGTGGTAACTCATACTAGGAATCAATTATGTACCTATTAGCTTGAACAACTCCTGCCAAAAAGCACTCAAAAAACGGTTGTCCCTGTCACTCATAATGTTTTTCGGCAACCCATGAAGCCTAAATATCTCCCTAAAGAATAAATATGTTACCTATGATGCCTTGTACTCTGAGGATATGGAAAATAAATGAGCAAACTTGGTCAGCCTGTCAACCACCACATAGATGCAATCTCTTCCCTGCGTCTTTGGCAACTCTGTGATAAAGTCCATGGATATGCTTTCCCATTTTTGCTCTGGAATGGGCAGCGGTTGAAGTAATCTTGCAGGGTGGGTTTGCTCCAACTTGTTTTGTTGACAAGTCACACACTCCCACACATGTTGCAATACATCATCTTTGAGGCCCTTCCATGAAAACCTCTCTCTAATCTTCCTGTACGTCTTGAAATATCTTGGATGCCCATCTAAAGGTGTGTCATGCATGGCTTTCATAATTTTCTCCTTTAATGTGGACTCTGGAACCAGGTATATGCGGCCTTTGTAGTAGATGACATCATCTACCACCTTATACCTGTCATCCTATACACTACCATCCATCATCTCACCTGCACATTTGTTCTTGGAATACTCCACCAAGAGCTCATATTTCCAATCCGCAGATATCTCTGATAATGAGCACATCTTAAGTCTCCGAGATAAAGCATCAACAATTACATTGTTCTTTCCTTCAATGTACTCAATATCGAAGTCATAGGCCTGCACTTTACTAACCCATTACTGTTGCGTTTTGTTAAGATCCCTTTGCCCCGAAAAGTGTCTCAAACTGTTGTGATCAATCTTGACCACAAACTTCCCACCTACTAGGTACTGTCTGAACTTTGTCAATGCATTCATAATGGCGAGCATCTCCTTGTCATAGATGGGATAAAGTTTCTCTGTGGCAGAGAGCTTGCGACTCTCGTATGCAATGGGATGCTTCTGCTACATCAAAACAACTCCTATGCCCACACCAAATGCATCACACTCTAACACAAAGGGCTGATTGAAGTCGGTAAGTGCCAAAATAGGGCAAGAAATCATCACTTCCTTCATCTTATCAAAGGTCTTTTGGGCCTCTTCTATCCAACAAAAAGCCCCTTTCTTTGTGAGATCTGTAACAGGGGCAGTCAACTAAGAGAATCCTGACATAACATGCCTATAGTAAAAACAGATCCCAAGGAACCCTTGCAAATAAGTGATGTTCTTGGGTGGTGGCCATTCTAGAATAGCCTGTATCTTCTCCCTGTGAACCTGCACACCCTGTGCGCTAACCACGTGCCCCAAATAGAGAATTTATGTCATACCAAATTCACACTTAGATTCCTTGGAATATAATGACTGTTCATCCATAATGCTCAAAACTCCTCCAAGTGCGCCAAATGCTCCTCCCAGGTCTTAATATATATCAAGAGATCATAAAAAAATACCAATAGGAACTTCTGTAACAACTTCCTGAATATATGATTCATGCATGATTGAAAATTAACAGGCGCATTGGTCAATCCGAAAGGCATGACCAAGAACTCATGGTGACCATAATGGCACCTAAATGCGATTTTATGAATGTCCTCCTCGCAGACTCTGATTTGATGATATCCAGATCAAAGATCAAACTTCGAGAAATACACTACTCTGTGCAGTTCATCTAGCAGCTCATCGATCATGGGTATATGGTACCTGTTTTTCATTGTTTTCTTATTTAAGGCCCGATAACCAATACACATTTGCATTGTCTTGTCCTTCTTCTTGACCAAGACCACTGAAGAAGCAAAAGGACTGGAACTGGGTCTTATGTGCCCCTTGTCAAACAATTCCTTGATCGCTTTTTCTATTTCATCTTTGAACTTCTTGGGATGCCTGTATAGGGTGGTGATCACTGGTTTGGCCCCCACTTCAAGTTCGATGGTGTGCTCAAAACCTTTGTCAGGAGGTCTCCCTGGAGGTATCTTACCAAATACCTTGTCATGTCAGCTCAATAAATCCTGGATGTCTGCATGATAGTGCCTTCTTCCTTCATCATCTGTTTGGGATGTAATAAATCACTGTGTTGCATATACTATATCTCCATGTTTGAATATGGCTTCCATCCTTTTGTTTGATACTACTATAGGAGCATTATTCGCCATGCCTCGCAGTACAACAAGTTTCCCTCCTAGTGTGAAGAACTTCATGTTCATATGTTTGTAGTTTGTGATAATGTCCCCCAATGTTTGAAGCCACTGAACTCTTAACACTGCATCTGAACTCTTAACATTGCATCTGAATCTGCCACATCTACCACATAAAAGTCTTTTGTCAAGGTGTAGTTACCAATTGTCAAGGCCAATCTAGATATTTTCTTTATGCAAGACATGTTAAATCCGTCGGCCACCGCTATTTTGAACCCCTCAAAATCCTTTGTAGGTACTCGTCTCCTAGCCACCCATGTTGCATCAATAAAGTTGTGGGTTGCCCTAGCATCAATCAAGGTCGTGACTCCTTGTCCCCTTATGAATCCTCTAACTCTAAAGGTGTTGAATCTCGGGGTACCTCATAATGAGGATATAACAACCTCCTTGGCCTCCTCACTATGCTTCTCCTCTGTCTCCTTCTTCTACTCTTTACCCTGCTCATGAGCAACCTTCTGTTCCTTCTCCTCCTCATCGAAATCTGAATGTACCTCGATACAATGGGCTTGAGCCTTCCCCTGACACCTGTGTCTTGGTACCCATGGATCTTTGCAGTGGAAACAAAGGTTCTTTCTCCTTAGCTCATTTCTTGTTGCCTCATCCAACCTTTCCTTACTCGTACTTTCCTTCCTAGTAGGCTTCTTATCCTTGCCTTTCTGTGGAATAAAGGGTTTGTAGAAAATTTTGGTTTTAGGGACTACGCCCTCCATGTCCCTTGTCCTGACAATAACATCCTGTAAGGTCTCAGGCTTGAAAGCCTTTACCCAACCACAAAGTGGTTCTAACAACCCCTCAATGAACAACATGACAAGCCTCTGCTCCGATATATCTGACATTGTCACTACTAGCTTCTGAAACTCTATGATGTAAGCATCTCGTGATCCTTCTTGTTTGAGTTGTGCTAACTCTCTGAAATTTAGCTCTGGGTCCTTTTTATCAAACCTCTCCATTAACTTCCAAGTGAAGTCCAAATAGGAGGTGATAGTCGCATGTCCTAGTGTGACCAACCCATGGTACCATCACTTGTGGGCTTCTCCATCAAGGTGCAGAGTGGCGAATTTGATCGCTTTGGCCTCGTTCATAGGATTGAGCTGGAAGTATGTATTTAGATTTTGTACCCATGCCTTAGATGTGCTCTTATTAGACCCATCAAAGGACAAAATGGATAGCTTCCCCAACTTCCGTGTTGGATCCTTGTTCTGTTGACCCCTGTTATGATACCTTGGTCTATTCCTGTATTTGATTGTGCAGAAGTCTTGAAGTGACATGGCTGTCTGAAACTCATCAGCTAGGGCTTGATATTCTCTCAGATAGTCTTGAAAAGTTTCACCTGGAATTTGTTGCCCTTGATTTTCTGTCTATTGGTTTCCCCAAAAAATTGGGTAAAAGAGGTCTAGGGACTGTTTTGCTAGTGGTCTTAGCACCAATCTACATAGGGACCCCAATATTGTTAAGTATGGGAATCTCATTATTGTTGTCGACTCCATTATTCACATTGGACCCCCCTGCTCCATTGTTACTCCCATGATTCTGATTGGTTTGATTGACAAGTAACTGAGTTATAAGTTGGGTAAGTTGTTGTTGTCCAAGTGCTAAAATCTGTAAGATCTGCATTCCCCTTTTCTCATTGCCATTACCCATGTTTTCCACTTGTCCAACCTCTGATTGATTTTCCCTTACTTCTTCTTCCTCTTCAAAAAAAATTTTGCCCCTCACTACCTTATACTTCTGTATGTGACACCGAGAAATCTATTGTCTTCACCTCTCATGAACAGTAAAACTCCTCTTCAGGCTGACAGGAAACAGGGCTCTAATACCACTGTATTGTTCTCTGCAAGAAAATTTGTGTTTCTTGATTTATCAACCGAACATACTTCAACAATCTATTGTTGTGGGTGAATTTAGATGTGTGTTGCTACTATTGTTTCTCTCTTTTTATATATATAGAAAAAATCGTGGCACAAGTAAAGGAATGACATATATGTATAACAATACTCAACAGTGCTAAAATGACAAGAACATAAGCAAAATAGTGTTTAGAGTGAACATGGTCGTTCCTTATTTCATTGAGGATGGACTGATATACCAATACATAATTCCACAAGGGGTCTTTAACTACACCAATGCAATATATGTTATTATTCACTGACATGATTACAAAGTGTGAGAGGTTGTATATGAAAGGTAAATATAGTAGTGATATATATGTCCTCAACACAGGCTTGTAGATATGATATTATGCTGATGCAATTTGATAGACAGAGTGGTTGGAGGAGCATTGTTGTAATACACCTTCCAAGTTACCAGCATTTCCCAATCAAAAAGTAAATCGACCCCACAAATAGATTGAGTACGTTCAGAAGAAATCACCCTCTGTGAATAAAAGATCGATCCTCATACTCAACAAATACAATTAACAAATGGAAGTTCGTTCCAGCTTCAACAATGCACCCATAATGGATCAAATCTGTCCCATGTACTGAAGAGTTGGTTCCCACAAGATATGGTTCGATTTTCCACAAGGAAACTCGACCACACAAGTGAGCAATGCACCCCCACAAAGTGTATTTGACCCTTAGATAACAACTCGACTTCTTCTCAATAGATGATGCACCTAGCATAGTACAAATCCACCTTCCACTATAAGAAGTCGATTTCCCATAAAAAAGATACAATCCTCAAGCAAATCTCAGCCACCACAAGAAATATCAACTGCAAACAGAAACTTCGCTGCTAAAATGGAGGAATACTTAGATACATTGAAGCACCATGAAGAAATATGCAGGATCTATTCTCTAAAATGACTAACTAGGGTAGATGGTCTCACCACCGAAGCCAATCCCTGAAAATACCTCCTAGGGTTTTCATCCCAAGAGTTCCAATTTTCCAATGATGAGCTCTCTCAATGAGAAATTAGAAAATGCCAATCCGAGAATGAGAGAGGGCGCCCTCCTTTTTCCCTTTTATTTCTTCGTTGACTCTTTTGCGACCCTTTTACCTTTTAATCAATTTAAGGGATGTTTCATATTCTTCCTAAGTCACTTTAGGCGCTTTTCCCCTTTCCCCCCCTTTTTAATTATCTCATGTCAATTTGTTAGACACTTTTCCCCTTAGGACATTAAATAATTAATTAATCCCTTCTTACGGACTATAGCCTTGTAATCATCTAGGCTACTGCGTCCAAGTCCCATGATTACTCGGAAGGGGACATGACAGATACACAGTGATGTGTTTGGACCAATGCCTATTCCATCATTAGGTAAATCTATGTATTATATTTCATTCATAAATGATTTCTCAAGGAATGCATGGATTTATTTTCTTAGGAAGAAATATGAGGTTGATAAATTTAAAGAGTTTAAGGCTATGGTGGAAAATAAAACAGAGAAGAAAATAAAGGTACTGAGGACAAATAATGGTGGAGAATTTTGTGGAAATGAATTTGAAGTATTATGTAAGAAGTGTGGTATAGCAAGGCAGAAGACTACTCCATACACACCTCAACATAATGGAATTACAAAAGGGATGAGCATGACGTTGATGGAAAAAACAAGGAGCTTGCTTAGTGGTGTTGGGTTAGGACATGAATTATGGGTGGATGTAGTGGGTACTGCATGTTACTTGGTCAATCGATCACCCTCATCAATGCTAGATGACAAAACCCCACACGAGGTATGGATTTGTAAGAAACCCTCTCTTGAACATCTTAGAGTGCTTAGTTGTGATGCTTATGTACATGTTCTAGAGGAAAACATGAGTAAGTTGGATAATAAAGATGAAAAGTGTATCTTTATTGGTTATATAGATGGTATAAAAGGATATAAACTTTGGAACCCMAAAACTAAGAAGGTTGTCTATAGTTGGGATGTTGTTTTTAGAGAGGTTAAAGATGTTCCCAAAAAGGAACTCCTACCAAGGAAAGAAGAACCCGAGAAAATATAGTTTGAGCTAGATGATGCAAAATCTAACTCAACAAAAGAAGATGAATAAGAATAAGAAGAAGAAGAAGAAGAACTTTATACTCCAGTATCGAGGAGAACAATAAGGGAAAGAAGGCAACGAGAAAGGTATAGTCCACCTGATTTTTGTGCTAATTTTGCTTTATCTATTACTGATGATGATCTCAGAACTATCAGGGAAGCAATGAATTCAAAGGATAGTGAAATATGGAAGAAGGCCATGGTTGAAGAGATGGATGTCTTAGATAAGATTGAAGCATGGGACCTAATTGAGTTGCCGACTAGAAGAAAATTTGTTGGTAGCGAATGGTTGTTTAAGAAGAAGTTGAATGCAGAAGGTAAAGTGGAGAAATACAAAGCTCGGTTAGTAGCAAAAGGTTATTCCCAAATAGAGGGAATTGACTTTGGTGAAATATTTTCTCATGTTGCTAAGTTGACTTCTATTAGATTTTTTTTATTTGTTGTTGCTACTTTTGATTTTGAAGTAGAGCAGATAGATGTGAAGATAACATTCCTACACGGGGATATGGAAGAAGAGATCTACATGAAGCAACCATAAGGCTTTACAGTGAAGGGAAAGAAAGAGTTGGTCTGTAAGCTATAGAAGTCATTATATGGTTTGAAGTAATCACCTAGGAAGTGGTACCAATAGTTTGACACATACATCCTTGGACTAGGATTTGTGAGAAGTAGGGTTGACCATTGTGTATATTCCAATCAAGTTGGTAATCACTTCATTTATGTAGTGTTGTATGTCGATGACATGTTCCTGGTAGAAAACAAAATGGGTGTTATCAAGGAGGTGAAATCCCATCTATCCTCCAAGTTTGACATGAAGGATCTCAATGCTGCTAACTTCATTTGGGGATGGAGATTAAAAGAGATCGTGCAAACATCAAAATTTGGTTGAATTAGAGAAAATATGTCAAGACAACACTGTAGAGTTTTAATATGAAGGAGTGTAAACTAATCAAGGTTCCTATTCCTGTAGGTGTAAATTTATTTGCAGATCAGTGTCCCAAGACATAAGAAGAGAAGAGGACATGTCCCATGTTCCGTATGCTAGTGCAGTTGGTAGTTTGACATATGCAATAGTTTGTACTAGACTGAACATTGCACATGCAGTGGGAGTTTTGAGTAGGTATATGTCAAAACTAGGAAAGGAACATTGGACAAGAGTAAAGAGGGTTTTCAAGTATTTACATAGCACTACTAGTTATGGACTGTGCTACCAAGGAGGACTAGGATTGGACAAAGTGCTAGATATACACGGGTTTGCTGATGCAGACTGGGATGGAGATCTGGATCACAAAAGATCTACAAGTGGGTATGTGTTTAACCTATTTTGAGGACTAATCAGTTGGATGAGCAAAAGATAGGTTGTAGTGGCACTTTCGACTATATAAGTTGAATACATGGCAACCACTCATGCAAGCAAGGAAACAATATGGTTAAAAAGATTG
>JASDQU010755100.1:20272-36585 GCA_032191745.1 Picea mariana | reverse complement strand
GACACAACATTTATCCTGGGAAACCCTCTAGGGGAAGAAAACCCAACAAAACTTCCTTAATATAGATAGCCAATACAATGCCAAGAGATCTCTATGCTAAAACAGAAAGTCCTCTCCAAGATATGTGCCACTCTCTCTCTCCTTTGCCGATAACAGATCAGAACTTGTCTCTCAAACTGAAAAAGTGTGTTGTGTCCAAATGAGGCGCTAGCCTCCTTTATTTATACAAGTCTGGCACGTGTGAAGTGTCTCTTCACTGGCAGGGCCGACTTCTCAAACTGGGTGGGTAAACCAACCTTTATTATATTTCTGGGTCTCACTATTAACTGTTGGGGCCGACTTCTTATTCTGCCTATTACAATTGTCTTTTGACCAATCCGCAAAAGGGGATTTGGTCCTATTACAATAGCTGACATGATCAATCCACAATGGGGATTGATCCTATGAATAATATATCAATAATAATAAGAATACTCTTTGCAGTTACAATATTTCAACAACGTTAGCCTCCTTCTTGGAACACTAGGCCTCCAAAGTGAAACGTTGGGTCTCAAAACCCCTCAAGAACTGCCACACGTGCCAACTAAAGCCATCCTCATGCTGGATACCTCAACTAGATGACTTCAAGGCTCTGAATGATGACGTTAGGGGACTTCAAGGGCCAACGTCATGGTGGGAGGAAAAGGACCCCCTGGGTCCAGGCCTGCCAAAGTGCCTCTGGTGGAACATCCTCCCTTTTCTCTGGTGCAAGCCTCTGGTATCTCTCTGCCCATGGCCGGGGTCTCAACATCCATCTGGTGGGATTTTAGTCCTATGGAGGTTCGAGCTAATCATCTCCCCACATGTACCTGTCCGTCGAGCATGGTCCTGCAACAACAACAAGTACACCCTCCATGGGCTCATAAGTCACAGGGGTCATAGCAATGTCAATCACATCTAATAATCAAGTTACCCAAACATGTGCATAAAACCCCCCTTTCCGAGACAAATGCTCAAAGACGTTATACTATTTAACAAGTCAGGTTTGGAGAGGGTTTCAAGACGTCCTATTGGGCTAATTCTCCTTAGGGGTGGGGTGTTTCCAGGTGAAGAATAATCTAGGTCATGTAAATGCATGAGATGGTGTGGGGGATGTTTGGGCAAGGGGTGCAATGATAACAGAGAAATGTAGGTCTTACATGTGGGTGCCTCTGTAGAGGGGGAGTTGTACCTTGTGATGGATGCAATTGTTTCCTAGCCCATTCAATGCCTTTTTACTCTTTGTCTTATTGATTTTTCTTTCAAGAGAATAGTTGGAGGACACTACCCTAACGTAGTGACCAGTGGTGACAACATTACCCACAAGCATTTCATGGAGATGAGAAGGCTGGCTCGTGATGAGACCCCCTTTCTCTTGGCTATGCCGCCAAGAGCCACTACCCTGGCATGATGACCAGATGAATAGTAGTGTCATACCGCTACATGCCCATGGACCTAATAGGTTGGCTCATGATGAGACCCACTATCCACCAACTAGGTCTTGAGTTTTATTTTGTTTTATGGGTCCCTCCTTTTTCTTGTTGATAAGCACTTTATTGCTTTCTTAGGGATCCCTGGGCGAAGCATCTCAAAGTTTGATGTTGGATTTTAACTTTTGCCATCTACTTTTACCCTCTGGGCCTTTAGCCCCTTCTTCCCACAAGGCAAGGTACAACCCTTACTAGCTTGGCAAACCCAATGCCCAAACCAATGTAGGGGATAGATGAGAGATGAAAATGATGAAAAGTGATAAGTATGGAAGGAGTGGACAATGACCTTTCATGGACTCACGTAGTGGCAACTCATCCCTAAGGGAACCAACTTGCTAGGGCACTCTGTCATCCCCCCGGGTATGGACAAGTTAAAAGGTATAATGTCCAAGCAAACATCATGAAGCAAAGAGAATTCAATGCACATATTCAAATGCTTTGAGAATCAGAGTGACACATACCATGATACCCAAACTCATTATCTCATGGAGCAAGACCCACTGCTACTTCAGAACCAGGTCGATGGGATGGATGTTGCTGCTGCCGATAGATGTGAGGCGCTAAAGAAAGGATGGGCCCTCTAGGGACAATGCTCAAGTCAATATGGCTCTCAGTACTCCATGTCTGGGATAACAGGCTCCATTGAGATAAATTTCATTCATCACAAGAAAACTTCTTCCTCGAATAGTTTCCCTGGTTAATGAAGATTGCAATGTGATAATATTTGTTGCAAATTGAGTGATGGATGGCCTAAGAAGCTATGTATCCCTTTTGTTTTTTCTCATAAGGGTCAAAACCCATGTGTTGTTGTAGAGATGTATTTGGTTGTGCTTTTCACTCACTCTACAACTCTCTTCACCTAATMAAGTTTGCCTATATCCTCATGTGTGAGATCTAGGTTGTGCGTCCCACACGGGGTCCAAAAAATGGTGGGGTATTTCTCCTCCAATGACTTACCAACAATAACATAAATAGAGGCATTATTAGTGATGACATGTACACCATTTGCCACCTCYACCTCGAAAACTTCTTCACCCAAAAGCTAAAATAATAGTTATGCATTGTTCGCACGATTAGTACCTATTTAAGAAACACAGTTCCCCATGGGCTTGTAATGAGGAAATTAATTATGGTTTGGCACTTTTTACTAGTTCATTCGTTGGACATGATGGCACATCCCATTCTTATCCATGATTCTTTAAATTCTATCAAGTCATCATTTATGTTTTTGACTTCATTTTGTACAACTATCCCCCTCAATTCATGAAAAGCAGGGCCTTTGAAGAACAAACCACATGCAACCATCGTATTTGACATAAGATAATAATAGGGGAAGTTAGACGCAGTGAAAGTAATATCTACATCATACCACCATCGAGCAATTTATTGGAAAGAAATATTCGTGTATTACTTTTTTCATTGGTTATCAATGGTAGGATGAGAAATAGGGGTGGTGCATGGTACAAACAATGTGTAAATCTTCTTTGACTTTCCACTAGGTGTGTTATCATGCTAAGTTGGAGGGAAGAATCTAAAGGGGTATATGGAAGGGTAAGTGGAGGAGACCTCATAACCAGGGTTTCCACTTCCACAATCATGTTCAAGGATCTCTCTACTTCTTCATATCTCACCTTGGATCTCTTTTTCCTTGGCTTTCTCCACATAAAAGGCTTCAACAACAACTTGCATTTGGTCTTATATATTAGCCATGACACTTAGACAAGGTTTAACTTTCCCTTGAATATGTGCTAAGTAGTATTTTAGCCTATGTATGCTCCTCCCTACCATTTATTTTCTTCTTATATTGGTTGCATACTATCTTCCCATCATCCACTTGGCAATGGTTCCATGTAGTGTCTTTATCTCTTTTGGGAGCTATTACTGTCCTTATACGCACTTGCAAACGTGAGCTAAGTCCTGCTGACTTAGTGTGTCCTCGGAGGCACAATGCCTAGGTTCAAAGTCCATGCTGTCACTTTGACTTGAACCTCTTCTGTCTAGGCTAACTCCTAGGGAAGCCAAGGGGGTTAGACCCTAGTTACTAGATGAGATTTACGATTAAGTGTTCTAGGAGTTGGTTTTAATTAGTTAGGTGGTCAAGGGGAAACTAACCTATGATGTCAATCAACAGGTGCAAGATGCAATTATCTAAGTATGAAAATCAAACCTTTTCCTAGGGAAACTAAGACTAATGCTTAAGATTGGGCAATGGGGTCAACTAAGTTAAGGGGATGTTCGTTACAATATAGTTACAAGTTACAAAATATTACAACAAGATAGATACAACTAGATACAAAAGAATATGTCCGACATACACAGCTAAACTAGATTAGATATAAGATGCAGAAAGAAAGCCTAAGATATARAGATTAAGACTAAGCTAGATACAATAGATACAAGTTATTAACAAGTGCTTGAAATGTGCAGGAAAGGAGATACACAAGATGAGAGATAGTCAACACATCAAGCCAAGCATGCTCGCAACAGATAGAATTCCGTTGGACTGTTTTTCAATGGCCAAGAGACGCAAAACACTCAAGACCCAATCAAGAGAATGCCTTCAGATGGATGCGCACTTCTTGAAGGATCACACCGCAAGTACAAGAATTAAGGATAGATGAAAAACGTGGAAAGCCAAATATTCCAAATGAAAGATGTAACAACTTAAGCGATTATTCTACAACACAAAAGATAATTTGCATGTAAATTGAGAGACAATGAGATTAGTGCTTGCAAGTGTGAAATTTAAATTGCAGGTGTTGTAGACCTAGGATTAAACTATGTGGTTAAGTGTGATGTAAATTTTATCCCTATCTAAGTGTCAACCCAAAAACTCTCCTCCCCCAGTTACCAAGTGACTGATGGATGCTCAAAAAGTGAGGCAACGAGGCCTACCCTAGCTTTACAGGTCATCCCTAAGATCAGAGTACTCCTAGAAAGGACGTCGCGTGCCGTGAGACCGTCCCCGACCTAGCACCTTTCATTGTCTTCCTCCAACCCCGTTTTAAATGGCGAAGATGGTGAGTTAAGGTGTCCTATTAAGTCTAATTAGTGTATTTTAGACCTATGAGCTAAGTGTTGCGAAGTGTCTGAATGCTTGTAGCTTGCCCATTAATGCAAAAATGTTGAAACTGAAAGATAAGAAGGTTGATGCCTTTAAACAATTGAATTGCAAAATAAGTTATTAAATGTTGATTTATTGCGTGTGAGTATTAAGAATTGAAGGTGTCGATTGTGAAGGCTAAAACATTTGAAGCACAAGATTACAAGTTAAATTGCTTATAAAAAATTAGATTGCATATTGAACATAAGGCAAAACATATAACTTGCGGAAATTAAAAATGGTTAATTATCACTTGGAGATACCAATACTTGCATGCATGTATTAAAATATAGATCTAAGAGCGATCACTGCATGTGAAGTAAATCACTGAAATGAAAGATTAATTAACCAGTTATTTGATGCATGTGTGTTGGATTAAGATTTAACAATTAGAGATTGCATGCAAAGATTACTAAATGAGAAGTAGAAAAGGAAAACCACAATGCCTCCACGGGCTCTAAACTAATTAGTTATGTTGGATCTACTCTAGATAATTTTCCTTTAAGCATGCATGTATATATCAACGATTAAACTAGTTAAGCTATGAATTGAAAAATAAAGACTCAAAAATAAAGGAACTGCAAGCCACTTGGGTACAACTCCTTGGGCTTGCTTTTACAATGATTTAGAGTAGATCGGGAAGAAGAAAATGTTACCACAATGAAAGGAGTTGTTGGAGGGTGTGTTGTGCATGTAATTTGAGCAGCATGCCCTCTTGTCCTGGCGATAATCTGCAAAAATCAGCAAGCTATTGCTTGCTGATTTGAGTTGAAACACACTCGAGAAAGTTATGGAATTTCTGTTTTTTGGGCAGAAATTTTTTTCATACAAAACCAAAAAATTATATGATTTTAGGTGACATATCTAAACATATTAGCTACTAAAATCAAGAATGAAAGAAGGTGAATAATATCATAAATAATTTGGAGTGTAAGTGAGAAGTAAGGGTAAATCCGTGCTTGGACCTATCCCAATATCCTTTCCTTGAAGTGTCCTGCAAAGATTAAACAAAATGTGAGACAAAAATAGATAATGATTACATATATTAATAATCAAAACTAATTTCAATCATTAGTAAATGCAAATCAGATAAACTAGCAATTACACAATCACTAAGCTTAGTTAAGTAAACTAATTTACCTAACAATCTACCCATAATCACACAAATACTTAAAACTAAATGATTTCACCTCATATGCATGTAAAGAGCCCATACAAATCTCGAGATCCCTGAATCCTCCAAAGCATTCCCTTTTATTATCGAAATGGAAGAAGTTGAGCAACTAATTGCTACAAGTTCTTCAAGAGCAACACCAATGAAGAAATGTGACAATAATAATGAGAGAGAGAGAGAGAGAGAATGGGATGGTGAGAAAATAGTAGCATAACAGTGCAATAATGAAAAGGTAAGGAAAGAGGGAGTGAGGGGTTTCTTATATAGTCTTGGGAGACCAAGAGACCCCTCTTGGATCTTCAACACTTGTCAAAGATCCAAAGGTGAAGACAACTCATTGAGGAAAGCAACCAATGAGATGACAGGCTTTTAGGGTAAGGGGAAATGGCAAGAAGGTGAAGTGGAGAGGATAAAGCAAAGAAAGGGTAAGCGAATGGCCAAAATGAGACCCACGTAAGATTTGAAGGAGGAGTTGCTTGCTTTGATTGAAGATGTTTCCATCTTCACGTGAGCTCTTTCCATTCTCTCAAACGTAAAGTGTGAGTTCCCAAAGAGGAATGCGTGGGAGTGTGAGGGAAAGTGGGGATGTGTGAGGCACGCGAGGGTAGGTGATGGAGTGTGTCAAACACACTCTTGGATGAGGTGTAAGGAGGAGAGGCGTAACTTAAGAGGTAAGGGACCCACGTTTTAAATTATGAGATTTTCCAACATTTACGTGTGAGAGGAGGACGTATTCCTCATAGGAAAGCGTAAGGTTTGAGTTGGAAATAATTAAAAGATGAGTAAAAATTAAAAGTGGGTTTAAGGGGTAGGTAAAGGGTTAGGATGGGTTAGATGGGGTCCCCCTCATTAATTTCACCTTTACTACACCTCATTTGACTAACTATTACAAAATTGACATTTGCCCATGTCCTGGGTTCGACAATTAAAATCGTCGTTTTCCGAAAAAACTCTTAAGTGGACAAAAAACCTAGCAAAACTTGTCTGACTGAGTTGAAACTTGGTCCACGGGTGCAAGGGGTCTCATTAGATTTATTTTGAGTACAAATACCCCTATCAAAAATCCCGGGACCTAAGTTTAACATTAATTACCCATAATTAATTAATTAGTTAATTAATTCCTAACTTAAAAAAAAAACTAGCTAGACTTGACGGAATTCCGCGAAATTTTGCATGTTGTCTTACATGGTCATTTACAACATTCTTAAACACTAGCTATCTAGGAATGACTTCATTAGAAAACCTTTCACCACTTTGGAGGATTTATTGGGTGGGAGTGAAAAACTCAAGGGAGATTAACCCGACTGGTTAGGCCACATTAACCTCCTGAGGATAAAAAACACTCAGTGAAAGGAACTCTCCTAATGAAAGAACATCTTAAGGAACCTGACCTAACATGATCCATGTAGACCTATTACATTATGAATCCGCGCAGGGGTGTGGAAATTCCGCTTACAAAACTGTGTGCTGGAGAAAAAATTGCCCTGTAGAACCAAAAAGTCTTCGACATGTTTGCATCTGTTGATGCATATCTTCATGGTACATGGAGTTGACCCCCTAGTTGAAGAGGCGGTCAACAGGAGCCGTGAAAATGTCTCCAATAATAAAACTAAATCTGCAAATAAAAAAACACTATTCTTACTTAATTCCTAAAGAGGTAATCAACAAATTTACATTGTAAGGGATTTAAGCGTTAGAATTTTTTTACATACCTTCAAATATGCACAAAAATTAATCATCAAATATCCTCCAATCTTGTAGATAATTTGTAGACCGATTATGTAGATAAATTCTCCACTAAAATCAGCTCCAATTTTGCTTCGAATCAACACTCTTTGCTACAACTCCAAATTCTTCATATGCTCACAAATGTTCGTGAATAAACTTGCTAAATATACCCCTACTAAAATTAGACATGCTAAAAATAACAGTCCAGCCTAAAAAATAGGAAAAGTCCAAATATGCCCAGGACTACTGGGAGAACCATGTCAAATATAGTATGTCTAGAAATGTAAAAATAGAATCTCCTCGCATGTCAATGAAAATATACTCATCAGATTCGATTTTTTAGTGGGGAATCTGAATATATGATCATAATCATCATCTGAGGCTAGGAACTCCAATTGCTAAAAATAGTAAATTGCTTGCATGTCATCTAGAAAAGGCTCATTGGAATCATGAGCTTGCAAGGACCCTGAATATGTGATCCACACTGTTATGTGGACCTCCAATCTCTACCTCTTAAAAAGTAGGGAATATGCTAAAAATGTTGAAAAACTGATGCATGTAGGTAAATTTAAAAAATTTACAGCATACAACCAACATACCAATACATCTGCATATATGAGGATCATTGAAAGTGAGACAATCACAGAGAGAACACAAGTATACCCTGGGAAACCCTCTTGGGGTAGAAAACCCATCCAAAACTTCTCTTTAGATTCTTCAACAAAGTACAATGCCAGTACAAGACTTTAGAGTAACTAGCTAGAACTCGGAGGACTGAAACAATACCTCTGTTTCAACACTTACAAACTTCACAAATAGTTGAACTAACACTTCCAATAACAACTCGACAAAATCACCAAAATATAACAGACTTTCTGTCTTGTTGTAGTAGACTYATGGAAGCTTTAACATAGTACTTGTAGCAACCTTATATCAGCAAGGAGMAACATAATACTTCAACAAGAATCGAGTGCTTGTATCAACAGTATACTTCAACAACTAGTTGCCATGTACCAACAAAAGACTCCATCAACTAGCAAMCATATACCAGYAGAAGAGTCCAATAGATATCAATCATATACCAGCAAAATACTTCAACAAATAGATGCCTTGCCTCAACAAAAGACTCCAACAAAACAAGGTATCCAAATGTTAAGTAAATGCCCCTTTTTATAGGTTGTTTTGGCTGCTCTAAGCAGCCCCCTATGAATGTATGAYCGTTGTATAACAACTGTCATACCTTCCCTCCTTTGGCTGCCAAGAGTCACCTTCAAATGTTCCCAAGAGCCACCTCTTAAAGCTCCCAAGAGCCACCTCCTAAWGCTCCATGTTATCGCACAATTTGTACTTTCCCAAAAGCCCAAGGCAAGTGGATACAAAATTGGCATAATTGGGAATAACCTATCACTGCCACCTTAATAAGAAATCCCTTTCTATTTAAGAGTATGTTGCAATACTCCAGGGGAGACGTCTCTAGTGACTTGGGGGTTTGAGAAGGCTAAGGCAAATGACACAAGAAAATCCTTCCCCTCTCACAGATCATTCAAGTTTAAAAGGTTCTTTAAGTCTTATTGAAGATGAAACAAATAAATAATATTGTGTACCTGCCCAGAACAAGACAACAAGGAAAAAATGGGCACTTTCCAAATACCAAAATGATGTTAGTGCTTCATAAGACAATGAACTCTTAAGAAATGTACTAGCTGATATAAAATTGCAGCAATGTAACAATTTATAACAACAATAAGTAATTTGCAACAACCACAAGATTTATGCTCTAAAATGCTTGAATAAAGACTTGAAATAATAGCTTTAACTAGGCAATTTGATAATAAATAGTCATAAGCAGTTTTAGCAACATCTAGCTAGCATAATATGTCACTTTTAAGGTTAATTTGTTGTTGTTAGATGGTTGTAGCAATATTTTGCAACAACAACAAGTAGGTTAATGATTTAGGGTAAACTAAGGTTAGTAGAAGTTAGTGGGTGTTCATGAGAAGAGGTTCTGAAAATTGTCAATCAACACTTGTAAATGGTAGACTACTGCCTTTCTAGGGTAATGGAGTCAATGATGGCAGCAACAAGTCTTAGAGGAAAATAGCAATGATAATATTTAGTCAAAGGGGATGGAGAGGTGTTGGTATCCCAAGGCCTCAAAAATCCAATTCCTAGAGATAATTGCTAGAAAGTAACTAAAGTTAGGCCCTAGTGATTTCTCTTTTCCTTGGAAAAATTGAAAATAAAATATGCAATGGGCAATGAAGTAGGGTTACTAGAGTGCTACAATGGTAGGGCTCTAGTATCTACTTCAATATAGGTGTCTTTCAAGAAATTTTAGCAAGCGGAAGACTATAGAGAAAAATATAATAACATGTGTCTTTCTCCTAGGGTTTCAAGCAAACAATTTCATAATCTTGGACATGAAACAAGTAAATTAACCATAAACATTTATTCACAATAAAGAAATGCATATTTGCCACTTCACAAAAAATAATCAAGCATAAACCCTAGTTGAAGATCCTCCACATGACAATTTACCAAAATACACCAAGAAATGCCTCCTCCAAGAAGTGCACACCACTAGATTTCAGACAATAACCCTTAAAGACGATTGAATTTCAGACCACCACTTGTGTGATGAGTGAATGATGAAAAAATGAGAGTTTTATCTCTCTATTTATACAATAACTATGACCTTTAATTAATTTTAGGTCATCAAAAGGCCGACATAGCCAAATTACATGAAAAATCCAGTTTTTACACAAATTAAAATAATTAAACCCTAAATCATCTTAAGAGGTGACGTCATGCCCTTCTAGGGTGACGTTGAGCCTCTTGGGTGAAACATTGGGCCTCATCTGCAAAATGTTAGGCTTTCCAAGCCCCTAGATGATGCCAGATGTGCCAATTAGCACACAAATGCCTCCATAATGCCAATCCTGACGCTAGGTGACGTCTAGGGTCAAAATGGTGACGTCATGGGCTTCCCAAGGCCAACGTCTAAGTGGAAGAGAAAGACCCCCCTGGGTCTAGGTCTGTCAAAGTGTCTCCGGTGAAATGTCCTTCCTTTTCCCTGGTGCAAGTCTCTGACATCTCTCTGCCCCTGGTTGGAGTCATAGCATTCATCTGTGGGCTTTCAGCTCCATGGAAGTCTGAGCTAATCATCTCCCCATATGTACCTGTCCATCGGGCATGGTCCTGTAGCAACAACAAGTACGCCCTCCATGGGCTCATAAGTCGCAGGGATCATAGCAATGTCAATCACATCCAATAATCAAATTACCCAAACATGTGCATCAAACCCCCCTTTACCCAGACAAATACTCAAAGAAGTTATGCAGTTTAACAAGTCAGGTTTGGAGAGGGTCTCAGGATGTCCTATTGGGCTAATCCTTCTCAAGTTTGGGGTGTTTCCTCGGTGAAGACCAATCTAGGTCATTGGCACATTGGCACATTTAGGAGGCGCTCTATTGTCCCATCCTTCATAGACACATTGATGTAAGTTAGATCCATTTCTAATGTACCTCCCAACATTGCAACAAACTTCCTAGACAAAAGCATCCCCCATACATCAGGGACATCCATGAACATAATATCCATGTGGATCACTCTCTCGGGATATTTACCAAGGCGTACTTCAACATTTTCAACTACCYCGTGAGTAGGTATCGCCCTGGATTCAAAACCACACACATTCCTATAAGGTCGTGTGGCCTTTAKGCCTAGTTTCTCAATGACCTTCAAATACATCATGTTAGCACCTGCTACTGAATCAAGCATACAATTGTTAAGACATTTGTTATTGACTAATAATGTCATGAAYAAAGGTGGGTGTCCATCAWACTGAACCCTAAAATGGTCAGCTTGTAACATGATAGGAAGGTCCATTGGCTCATCTGATACTTTGAAAAAAAAWTYGAACCTTTCTTTTACAGATGGAACCTTGATGACTTCCCTTAGTGGAATGGTTATGYGCATTGTTGCCAATGCACCTTCAAAGTCAAAATTTAAATCAAMCTTGTCTRTTTTGGGAGGATTTTTAGGAAGAAGTATGTTCATAGGTGGAGGTCTTGGTTGTGAAGTTATAGGTCTAGTAGAGAGAGGTCAGTTCATTCATTTTTGCCTAGTATACACTTGGAATTCTTGTTTCTTTAACTTTTCTCTCGACTCTTGATCAAGATTATTTATCACCTCCATCCTAGCCTTCCTGGTTGCTTCCTTTATGCCTTCTTGATGTTCTTCAAGTGTGACATTAAGGCAATATTGAGGACCCTCGATGGTATGATTAATAATATTAACTTGGTCGTGTTCACCATTGATCAGGGGACATTCATGCTCCCAATGTGATTCTCTACATTGTAAGCATGAAGGGTTTTCATCTACCATGTTTATGGGGGCTAAAGTATTAGGAACTTCTTGATCATTTTTTGGTCTGAAAACTTGAGTTCCTTTTTGGAATTTCCCTCTGTAAGGATCCCTAGGAGCTTGTTGTTGAGCTCTTTCCAAGTTGATAGTCCCATTCATCATTAATTCTTGGGTTTTTTCTACAGCAAACTGTAGCTTTGCCAAGCTAGTGCCAATATCTGAGGTAGGTTCAACATTATGGACTATCTTAGGGGCAGAGAAAGGTTCAACTCTGGATGATGATAGATTGTCTTCAATTCTTGTAGCCACCTCTTGGGCCTCTTGGATTGTTTTAGGGGCTTTATCTCTAAGGAGAAAGCCCATCTGTCCTATAAAGGATTTAGTGTAAAGGAAGAGAAGGAAATTGTCTGAAGGGTAATGGCTCACTAGGATCTTTTGCACTAAGCTCTCAAATTTATCATGAAATTCCCTAACAGTTTCATTCTCTTGTTTTGTGATGTTATTTAGCCTTATCAGGACCATGTTGGGGTCTTCCTTGACACTCCATCGTTTGAGGAACACTTCCTCCAACTTATCCATGGTTTTAATACTAACATCAGGGAGACTATTGTACCATCGTCTAGCACCATCATGGAGGGTAGTAGAGAACAATTTCATGGCTAAATATTCAACATCATCACTGATGGGATGAAGTTGAAAGAAGGCCCATAAGTTGCTCATATGATCCTCAACACTGACTACATCATTGCCAATGAATTTAGGCAACCATTTCTCATACCTATGGGCCATTTGCCTAGGGTATCCTGGTATGTTTGTCATGTAAAACGGTTTGAAGAGATTAGATGACCATTGTTTCTGGTTATTAGCTTGGTTTGGATTAACGGTTTGAGTCCTTGCGTTAGACATTGTGTTTAAAGGAAGATTGCCTCCAAACAATGATTTTACTATAGGAGAGTTTTGGGGAGGTTTTCTTCTAAAGGACTTGGGAGGATTTGTATACCTCCTTGAGTTTTGTGGAGTCGTCGGATAGTTTTCTTGAAACTACTAAAGAGATGAGGGGATCACCCTCAGTGGAGTCACCGGGTAAGATTTGTAAGATAAAGGCTTTTGAGAAAAGGCTTACCGAAAAATGTCGTTGAGGAATATTGACTCAGTGCTCCATGTTATCGCACAATTTGTACTTGCCCAAAATCCCAAGGCAAGTGGATACAAAATTGGCGTAATTGGGAATAACCTATCACGGTCACCTTAATAGGAAATCCCTTTCTATTTAGGAGTATGTTGCAATACCCCAGGGGAGACGTCTCCAGTGACCTGGGGGTTTGAGAAGGCTAAGGCAAATGACACAAGAAAATCCTTCTCCTCTCACAGATCACTCAAGTTTAAAAGGTTCATTAAGTCTTATTGAAGATGAAGCAAATAAATAATATTGTGTACCTGCCCAGAACAAGACAACAAGGCAAAAAGGGGCACTTTCCAAGTACCAAAATGATGTTAGTGCTTCATAAGACAATGAACTCTTAAGAAATGTACTAGCTGATATAAAATTGTAGTAGTGTAACAATTTATAACAACAATAAGTAATTTGCAACAACCACAAGATTTATGCTCTAAAATGCTTGAATAAAGACTTGAAATAATAGCTTTAACTAGGCAATTTGATAATAAATAGTCACAAACAGTTTTAGCAACATCTAGCTAGCATAAGATGTCACTTTTAAGCTTAATTTGTTGTTGTTAGAGTGGTTGTAGCAATCTTTTGCAACAACATCAAGTAGGTTAATGATTTAGTCTAAACTAAGGTTAGTAGAAGTTAGTGGGTGTTCAAGAGAAGAGGTTCTGAAAATTGTTTGATCAATCAACACTTGTAAATGGTAGACTAGTGCCTTTCTAGGGTAATGGATTCAATGATGGCAGCACCAAGTCTTAGAGGAAAATAGCAATGATAATATTTATTCAAAGGGGATGGAGAGGATTGTTGATGATTACAGCTTCGTGAGACATCCTCCAGGACACAAACTAAGTGAGTCGACCTGGGAAAGAGCCCKTGACTTGGGTGTGCCCATGAGATGGGTGTGTCGTTCTTCTMTGAGACTGAGATGKAACGATGTGTGCCCATGTGTGGGGTAAGGATGCCCATGAGATGGGTGTGTCGATGTGTGTGCCCCTGTGAGGGGTGACAATGCCCATGAGATGGGTGTGTCGTTTGAGATGAAACGATGTGTACCCTGTGAGGGGTGAAGGTGCCCATGTGATGGGTGTATCGTTCTCCTCTGTGTAGAGAGTTGAGATGATGTGGTACTCCAGATGATTCTCCCGTGAGACTTAGTGAGATAGAGATCTGTTGAGTAGGACGTCCTTGTGGTTGAGCACAGGTGGATGTGCCCCTAGTGGTTGAGCACTAGTGGGTGTGTGAGATCCCTTGCTCTATTGTCTATGAGTAAGATTTACCTGTAACCGTAATTGTGATGTAAAGGGTACAGGTCGGCCCCACCATAAAGTAAAAGATAATTAATGTAAAAGATAATTAATATTGTAATTATTAATTATATTCTGAGTTATTGAGGTCGGCCTTGTTGTGCCAATAGATGCCACTTTTGGTCTATCCAGTCTAGTATAAATAAAGGTGATTTCCCCATTGAGGAAACACACAAGTCACTTGTCATTTGGAAATTTCAGCAAGTACATTTCTAGGGCTGAAGTGTGCACCTCTCTTGGGCGCAGGTTTCAAGGTAGTAGAGCACCCTCTTGTGTACATTAGGGTTTCATGGTTGAAGGATATTCTCTTGAGAATATAGCAAAGGATTGTTGGGTTTTTCTCCCTTGTTGAGAAGGGTTTTCCCAGGACATTTTTTGTGTTCTTGTGCATGGTTATTCTTCTTGTGATCTTGGTTATTGCAACACTTGTAAATTGTGTAGTTGCATTTGTTTATGGTTCAAGTAAATCATAAAATTGAAATAAACCTCATGCTTGAACCTAGCATAGTGAAAATTCAACATGGTTTCAGAGCATAGGTCTTGAAGAACCCATTGCACAAGCATCTACCAATCATCCTCTCATTTCTGCAGAACCGTACGACTCTCCTAGGGTTTCCAGAAAATTTGTACGACCCTCTCTTTTTGGATGTTCCAGCACTTAATACTTGGATGTTGGGGCTAAAAATTGCATAGGAGTGTACGACTTCCTTTAGTGCACCTCCATCAACCTTTAGATTGCATTTTCGAGCATTTTGGATTTTTGGCCCTAGGGTTTCTAGGGCTTCACAATTTTCTGCAGAAATTTCAGATTTAGGGTTTTTGCAACTCATTGAAGGAGCTTTTCATCTCACCATTGTTCTTCTGAATTTCAAGGCTTATTGTTGGTAGTCATAAGCCCAACAAAACCTAAGGTTTCTAGCCTAGCCTAGCCGTTAGGTTTTCTAGCCCAGTTGGGAAGGTTTTGTGAAGAATCTAAAAATATGATGAACACAACCTTGGTGGAAGATAGGCTTGATGGATCAAGCAACTTCAGCTCCTGGAAGTCAAGACTTCAGATCACTCTTGAAGAGGAAGATCTATTGTGGACAATACAAAAGGCTTTACCAGAGACAACTATCGATAAAGAAAAGGAAGAAAGGAAGGAAGAAGACGTCCAGGCAAGGAAGATAATGATCTACTTAGTAAGAGATCATCTCCCGCCTTGTATTGCCAACCTGAAGACAAATTATGAAATGTATGAAGCATTAAAGAATATGTTTGAGAGTGACAACACCCTCAGAGCTCTTACATTTAAGGGCCAACTTCAAAATATCAAGATGACAAAAGGTGACATCGGTGTTGCCTTATTTATGAAGATGTCAAAGATTAGAGATCAACTAGGTGCATTGGAGAAATCATATCTCACAGAGAACTTGTTTTGACCACTCTCAATAATCTTCCAAAACATTGGGAACCATTTCTTCAAAGTATCAGTGGAAGAGAAAAACTACCTACTTTTGATCGTCTATGGACATATTGTACCCAAGAAGAAATCAGACTCAAAGCTAGAGGAGTGGAAGACTCCCCTCATGATGACAATCATGCTCTTACACTTCATAGAAAGAAAGGAGGAAGATTTAAAAGAAACTTCAAGCAAACATTCAAAGATGAGAAGACTTCACCAGCTTCAGGTCATGATCAGAGAAAAGACATGTCAAATATCTAGTGCTTCAGATATGACAAGTATGGACACTTTGCGAGAAATTGTCCTACCAGAAAGAAAGGAAGACAATATGCTTTCACCGTTGACATTGATCCAGACCCACCTCAAAAGGATGAAGACATGAGAGATGATGATTACTTCCTCTAACCAAATGCAAGATTGAGCATGACTGTAGACTAAGGTAAGTTGTTCCTTATTTGATTTAATCATATTAACCTGTAGTTGATTGCATTTTGATAATGAAGGGTATTATCC
>JASDQU010755099.1:21331-32663 GCA_032191745.1 Picea mariana | reverse complement strand
GCATATGGAATCTCCATTAAGATCTTCTTTGCATCTTTTCATGGTCAAGAAATTGTCACCATTGGTCATCTTTGTATACCCTACCCAATTAAACATTAAGGGGGGAATATTTCACTGTTTATTTGACCAATTTTTTTTGTTTGCCACATCTTTCCCAAGGGGTTATATTGGGATGTAATATTTACTTGGTCAAATATATGTTATGCTAACTTGCCTTATTTGTATCCTTGAGTCAATCTTAAGGGGGAATTTGGAGATATGTTGGTTAACCTTGACTTGTGGCTCGAAGGCCCTTAAAACTCATTCATTATACACCCTTAGTGGTCAGTTGTGGACCAAATTGGCAAGTGCCTGTTAAACCCTAAATCTGGATGCAAGACATAAAAAGCCTGATCAGATTTTTTAGAGTTTTGTACCTGTGTGAAGAAATTTTGCATGAAATTTTTATTGCACACTTTCAGAGGAATATCTTACCCATTGTAGGCACACTTATGGGCATCTTCTAGCACCATTGTTGGCACAGATTTCGAGGAGAATTTTTCGTCCATGAGAAGGCACACTGTTTGAGTTTAATAGCAACAGATTGAGGATGCTTTCTTCACATAGAACTCAACAGCTTCAGACACCAGAAACTACAGAAACCATCAGCTACAACAGCAAGAAAGAGGGCATCTTTCTGAGGGATATAGAAACAACTTTCTGGGCACACTGTCCTAGGCTTTATGGACAGAATGTTGGATGCAGATTTCAAGACAAAATGATGGAGGATTTGTGAGTTGATTTGACAGCGATTAGTCAGCAGCAGATGAGGCCCCTTTCGTAGCAGCAGTTACACTCTTTTGTGACAACAGAACAATGTCAATTTCAAGGGAATCTTACAGCAATTATAACAACAAGGAATGTTTCTTTTATTTATATTGTTTTTCCTGAACTGTCTGGGCCGACTTCTCATTATATAGGCTAAACACTTAATATTAACTATTTCCTTTAGCCGACTTGTCTTCTAGGGTTATATCCAATGCTTTAGGATTTCTTCTTGCTTCCTGGAATATTCTATTCTCGTCAGGGTTACATGTGGAGGTAAATACCTCTCGCAGCTACCATAATATCAACACTAATCACTTTCAGCTTCAACATGCTCTTGGCCATCTTCTATGTCATGTTTTAGACACTATTCTTTGCCAACTTTGTGGGATCTGAGTTCCCTGCTCTAACTAATCATTTGCTTGCTCATTTAAACTTGTGGTTGCCTCACCAATTCTGAACTCGTGTGAAGGTGTTTTGAAGACTACAATTTTGAAGTAGGCCCTTCATTTAAACTTGTGTTTGCTTTGTTGTTTCTGAACAGGTTCATATGAAGGTGTTTTTGAAGCTACAGTTCTGCATATGGACTCGCCATTGAGATCTTCTTTGCATCTTGTCATGGTCAAGAAATTTTCATCATTGGTCATCGTTGTATACCCTACCCAATTAAACATTAAGGGGGGAATATTTCACTGTTTATTTGACCAATTTTTTTTTGTTCGCCACATCTTTCCCAAGGGGTTATATTGGGATGTAATATTTACTTGGTCAAATATTTGTTATGCTAACTTGCCTTATTTGTATCCCTGATTCAATATTAAGGGGGAAGTTGGAGATATGTTGGTTAACCTTGACTTGTGRCTCTAAGGCTCTTAAAACTCATTCGTTGTACACCCTTAGTGGTCAGTTGTGGACCAAATTGGCAAGTGCCTGTTAAACCCTAAATCTGGATGCAAGACATAGAAAGCCTGATCAGATTTTTCAGAGTTTTGTACCTATGTGAAGAAATTTTGCATGAAATTTTTATTGCACACTTTCAGAGGAATATCTTACCCATTGTAGGCACACTTATGGGCATCTTCTRGCACCATTGTTGGCAYAGATTTCGAGGAGAATTTTTCGTCCATGAGAAGGCACACTGTTTGAGTTTAATAGCAACAGATTGAGGATGCTTTCTTCACATAGAACTCAACARCTTYAGACACCAGAAACTACAGAAACCAKCAGCTACAAYAGCAAGAAAGAGGGCATCTTTCTGAGGGATATAGMAACAACTTTCTGGGCACACTGYCCTAGGCTTTATGGACAGAATGTTGGATGCAGATTTCAAGACAAAATGATGGAGGATTTGTGAGYTGATTTGACAGCGATTAGTCAGCAGCAGATGAGGCYCCTTTYGTAGCAGCAGTTACACTCTTTTGTGACAACAKAACRATGTCAATTTCAAGGGAATCTTACARCAATTATAACAACAAGGAAKGTTTCTTTTATTTATAYTGTTTTTCCTGAAYTGTCTGGGCCGACTTCTCATTATAKAGGCTAAACACTTAATATTAACTATTTCCTTTAGCCGACTTGTCTTCTAGGGTTATATCCAATGCTTTAGGATTTCTTCTTGCTTCCTGGAATATTCTATTCTCGTCAGGGTTACATGTGGAGGTAAATACCTCTCGCAGCTACCATAATATCAACACTAATCACTTTCAGCTTCAACATGCTCTTGGCCATCTCCTATGTCACGTTTTGGACACTATTCTTTGCCAACTTTGTGGGATCTGAGTTCCCTGCTCTAACTAATCATTTGCTTGCTCGTTTAAAATCTTGGTTGCCTCACCAATTCTGAACTCGTGTGAAGGTGTTTTGAAGACTACAATTTTGAAGTAGGCCCTTCATTTAAACTTGTGTTTGCTTTTTTGTTTCTGAACAGGTTCATATGAAGGTGTTTTTGAAGCTACAGTTCTACATATGGACTCGCCATTGAGATCTTCTTTGCATCTTGTCATGGTCAAGAAATTTTCATCATTGGTCATCGTTGTATACCCTACCCAATTAGACATTAAGGGGGGAATATTTCACTGTTTATTTGACCAATTTTTTTTGTTCGCCACATCTTTCCCAAGGGGTTATATTGGGATGTAATATTTACTTGGTCAAATATTTGTTATGCTAACTTGCCTTATTTGTATCCCTGATTCAATATTAAGGGGGAAGTTGGAGATATGTTGGTTAACCTTGACTTGTGACTCTAAGGCTCTTAAAACTCATTCGTTGTACACCCTTAGTGGTCAGTTGTGGACCAAATTGGCAAGTGCCTGTTAAACCCTAAATCTGGATGCAAGACATAGAAAGCCATATCATATTTTTCAGAGTTTTGTACCTCTGTGAAGAAATTTTTCATGAAATTTTTATTGCACACTTCCGGAGGAATATCTTACCCATTGTAGGCACACTTCTGGACATCTTCTAACACCATTGTTGGCATAGATTTCGAGGAGAAGTTTTCGTCCATGAGAAGGCACACTGCTTGATTTTAATAGTAGCAGATTGAGGATGCTTTCTTCACACAGAACTCAGCAGCTTCAGACACCAGAAAATGCAGAAACCAATAGCTACAACAACAAGAAAGAGGGCATCTTTCTGAGGAATATAGCAACAACTTTCTGGGCACACTGCCCTAGGCTTTATGGACAACATGTTGGCTGCAGATTTCAAGACAAAATGATAGAAGATTTGTGAGCTTATTTGACAACGATTAATCAACAACAGATGGGGCCCCTTTTGTAGCAACAGTTACACTCTTTTGTGACAGCAGAATGATGCCGATTTCAAGGGAATCTTACAACAATTATAACAACAAGGGAGATTAAGTAGGCTTAAGACTAGCATAGGGCACCTTAACTTCTTCAAATACTTTATGTTACATGTGATCCCATTTGAAAATGAGTTTCTTGGGATTCTCATGCAAGATCTAATGCATGGGATGTGTAACTTCAAAGGAAACCCAAGAAAAATCCCCTGTAAAATTGTGCCAAGTAGAGGAATCTTCATAACTCATTGATGTTGGTTGGGGTAGGCCAATTGTGGATGCCCTGTATTTTCTCTGGATCCACATGCACACTTGTTTAATCAATAGTGAAGCCAAGGTATAGTATGTACTTCATGGAAAATGCTTATTTCTCTAGGTTATAAAGGAATTTATGTTGGTGCAAAGTTTGAAATACTTGCACAATACAATGGAAGTGTTCATCTCATGACCTATTGAAGATAAGAACATTGTTGAGGTAGATCACAATGAATTTATCTATAAATGGGTGCAAAACATCGTTCATCCACTGCATGGAGGTTGTTGGTGCCTTTGTTATGCCAAAGGGTATCACCAACCACTCAAATAGTTTATTTCTTGCTTTGAATCTACTGTTCCAAACATATAAAGTGTTGGTTTAAACTTGATGGTAGTGAAACTTAAAGTCAATCTTGGTAAAATATCTCGACTCCCTTCAATGTGTCTAGAAGGTCTTCAATATACGAGATTGGATATCTATCATTGACTATAATTTTGTTGAGGGAACAATAGTCATTGTCGAGGTGCTATGTATCATATTTCTTTGTTGCAGGTGGAATGGGACTTCCACAAGCCAAAGCACTTAGCTTGATGTGTCCTTTTAGCAGGATATCTTAAATCTAGCACTATTTTTTCTCTTTTTCTAGAATGGATTTGTAATACAAGTTTTTGTTGAACAACAAGTTTCCAAGTACCAAATATATGTGATGTTTGACTTTCCAATTTTCATAGACATTTCCCTCACTCTTATCCCCCAAAATCATCATTTTCCCACAAACCCTAGCCTAGACTATACTTTCCTAGGCTAGGACTATGCTTTGACATTTTGGACCCCTTCCCTTCACCCTTTCCATGAAATTTCACTTTCCTCCACTTCATAACATCCATCCCTACCTCCCCAAATTTTCATAAAAATTTAGAAACCCCCTAACCCCTTCATCTCCCTTCATTTCTAAACTGCCCAAATCCCCTGTTTTTCCCTACACTAAACCCTAATTTCCCCTCCCATTGAGCTAGGGTTTACTATGGAATCAGAGACAACTGAGAAGAAGAGGCATAAGGGAGGTCATATCAGCAGGTATGATCCCACTTCATCACATGAGATCATGTCTTCACCATTTCTCAAGAAATCATTTCAAGAGACAAATCATTTGCCACACATAGGGACAATCTTACTTAAAAATTGGTTTCTGAAGTAAGGAAGATGAATTTGACAAAAGTGAAAGAGGCTTTTGTCAACAATAGACTAAGGAACAAAAAACTCCTTCATTTTATACATGGGTATTATTATTTGGGAGAAATACAAAAAATATAGTTGCTACAGGAGAGTTGTTGCACTTCTGGAGTAGTCTTGGGAGATTGAATTTTTAGGTGTCTTGGAGAAGTTTTGTGCAATGCTTGATGACTCTAATGACAACTAGAAATCCTTAGCTTTCAAATTCATCTTTTATAATTGAATTTGGAGCATGGGAAGGCCTTCAAAAGTCCTCCACAAGCTGGGTGTTGCGCTTTTGCTAGACCATGTTGCCCTTTTGACTCTGTTTTTGGTCATCATTTGCAAAAGTGGTCTTTGACCAAATGAAGATGAATTTTGGAAAAAAAAAAGGAGGTTTTTTCTAAGTACATAACAAATCACAATAAACTCCTTCAGGTTTTACACCGGTATCATATATTGGGAGATATTCAACTTTCTTGGAGGCCTATTTCAGAAAATCAAATTTTCCAATTTAATTGCATGTTTTAATAATTATTTGTGGCACATATTCCAAGAACATGGGAATGAATTTCACAAAAATGAGAGAGGTTTGTCTTAGAAACAACCTTATATACAAAAGCCTCTCTCATTGTTTTAAAATGTGTTATGGTTAAATAGTTATCGCTCCATCTTTGACCCATCGTTTTTCATTGCACTTCTGGAGAATTCGCTGCGCTTTGGGAAAGCTTTTTTTCAAATCAATTTTGAAGGGGTCAGATGTAGGTTTTTGCTTGGATTAGTGACTCCAGGGTGTAGAGGAAATATTCATATTTCCATTCATAATTTTTTCATCAAAAAATTCATCAAGGTCGGCCTCTAAAGCATCCTCCAAAGTTGTTTCTCTTCTGCTACAATTTATATTGCAGAATACACAAATGCAAGAAAATTTGCATGCCTTTGGTGCATTTGTAAGGTTAACTTCTACACTGTACAACATTTCATTGCCAATCACTGAGACGTACAGTGTAAGGATTGAAGTGTAATAATCCCCCTAAATATGAAGTCTCGATCAACTTATTTTCCAGCTGACATCTTGTATATGGCATGGAGAAATTGAAGTTCCTCGTCCCTCTTTCATAACATACAAATCCCCTTAATCAAATGGGAGAAAATGGTTGTATCTGGAATGTAACCTCTTCTAGTCATTTCTAGAGATATCTCAAATGTATTTTCAACTTAGCTTGACTTATAGAGTCCTTCAATCAATAGTGCATAGGTAGTGGGATTAGTTGTATGAAGATGTGATGACCAGGACATCATGTCCTTTTAAATTCTAGATTTGATTCAAGTTCTCCTGCCTTACAAAGTATTTCTGTGAGTATTGAATAAGTAGTTGAGATAAGAATGGTTGTGGAGTGGCTATTTAAGGGGCTAGATGACTTTCATTCTAGCAGAAGACACCATTTGTTGAAAAATTAAGACACATTTTTTTCTTCCAAATACTAATATTTTATATTAATTTCATAATGGAAGATATTTACATCGATGAGACACACAAAGATATCGTATAGCCCTCTTACAATGGATAAATCTTAACACTTCTCCCATAGAGATATATTGTAATGAAAAAAAAATTATTGAGTGGGAAAATTGATTATTCACCCATGATCAAAATATTAATGTGGCTACTTTTAACTCTGTTCTACAATCAATGTGTTCTAAAAACTAAGTATATATCAAGCATTATACCAAACAATTTCTGTGTAACCTAAATAAAGACCTTTACAAGCATACTCTTCCACTAAAATATACCTATGATGTATGGTAAGTGCGCCAGTTATTTTAAAAAAAATTCCCAACACCTCTAAATCATACCCAAATATTCCAAGTAGTCAAATAACGAATATAACAGAAAATATATATGTATTGTTGTGAACAACAAACAACCATTTCCTTTAACTATCATTCATCTTCTCCCTTATTTTGGAATGATGTTCACCTTACCCAACTGGTAAGCTTTGGCATACAATCCATTGCCAGTTATGCCTGGATGAAAATGAATTTTACTTTGAAAGAGAGTAATTCCATTATGTTTGGTTTTAAAACCTTACACTAACTAGTTACTTCCATTGGTTACATAACAAGTATTGTAGGCAGACTGCATGAAGATGAGGGTGGCTTGAACTAATAATAATAATATTCTAATTTTAAGGTCACAACCAAGACAAACACCAAATTGGTGTATGATACCCCTTTGTTTGTGGGACACAAGACCCCCTCTACACAAGGATTTGACTGCTAAAGTTTACAGAAGTGTACATACACTACCCCCCTTTGGATTTGAACTTGTAACCTCCTAGGAGGAAACACATGTTATTAACCATTAGGCTCGTTCAAGCTATACTATATCATCCACATTTATCAATTTATTATGAAATACAAAAAGATTATCTCGGTAAGGTTCTCCTCACCAAGGATCAAGCCAAACAAGTGTTTCCTCCCATAGATGCAACTCCATATTCACTCCACTCCAGCGTATATTACTGCAGTTACCTTGTTTCTCAAGTGTTTTGTTGAAAATACAACTTACTTCCAACTTATTTGCTTAAGTTTAGAATGTGATAAATTTGTTTGAGTCAATATTTGTTGGAGATATGTTTTGCATGTATGGATAAGAATGATATTGCAACTAAACTAAATTGCAACTAAACTCTACGTATGGATAAGAATGAGATTATTGCAATGGTTGTTGTGAAGAAATAAGAATTTCTTGAGGCCTATTCCCAATGGAAACAATGCACACTCCTAGAGATATTATTTCACATTTTTTACTCATGGGAGGGTACAACCTTCAAGGAGAAGCTGATTGTTTTATCTCAAAAACAAGGGTGATACTTGGAGATAATGAAACAATAGAGAGGGTGAAATATTCATGCATGCTTTATGTTGTAATGGGTAGTAGAAGGGGCACCACCCTTTAGGTTATTTTTGGATAAGATATATGTAATAGAAAGATCCTACTCAAGGGGATATGATAATTAGCATCCAACAAAATTCACTAGTGGTTAGTGGTGCACTTTACTGGGATTTCAACAGCCCTTCAAATTCATCATCACTACTATCTAGTATGATACCATTTTTTGTTGACATGGAGTTTCCTACCATGTTTGTCCACTGCCAGTGTCATAAGGCATCATAACAATGAGATCCTTGACAAACACAACCCCTAATGCTTGCAATGTTGTCTAGAGGATGGAAAAATTATATTTCTTTTTCCAAATATGTAAAATGAGTATATTACAGTTTAATGAACACATTTTCATATTATTATATATGGTTTTGTAATTTATCAAAAATTCTCCAAGAGTTTATAAGGTTTTATAATTCAATGAAAGATTCACCAAGATTTTACAAGATTTTATAATTCAGTGAAAGATTCGCCAAGATTTTACAAGATTATATAATTGACTAAAAGATTCGCTAAAAAATTATATATACATATTATATTATTGATAAAATAGCCTTCAATTTTTCCTATGTATCATGGGGATTCACCCATTTATTATATATATAAATTTAGGGGGGGGTTCTTAAAATCACCCTTGGAGGGGAGGTGAATCAGTAATAGAGCAATTTAATCATTTTTAACCATATAATCCAAGTGTTATATCAATGTAGCATTATCATCCAATAACTGCAGATTAAATAAGCAATGAACAAATGAACAATCATACACATACACAATACACCAGTGTTTTACATGGAAACCCAAATCGGGAAAAAACCACAGAATTATTTTTCTTACATGTCTTGACGAATTACATTCATTGGAAGCACCAACATCCTTTGTTTTCCAGCTGCAACTGGAAGGAGGCTCCAACCCCCTAGTTTCTCAGGCTACAACCTGAGGGAAGCTCCAACTCCCCAATTCTCTGGCTACAACCAGAAGGAGGCTACAACCCCCTATGTTCTCCAGCTACAACCAGAAGGTGGCTACAACCACCTGTCCTTGCCCCGTCCTACCACCCTGAAGTAGAAGTAGAATGATGGAACCACTGTCAACCTGTCACTTTGAGATATACCGCTGTAAACCTGTACCAATAAATATGAACCATGCATCAACCTATACCTCAACCTGTACCATAAATAAGTGCATCAACCATGCACCAACCTGTACCAAATAACCTGTAATCAACATGTACCATAAACAAGTGCATCTAACCATGTACCAAGTATGTACCATCATGTGTCAACTACTCATCAATATGTACCAACATCATCAACTATACACCTCATGCATGTGTCAACTCATCAACTAATTGTCTCAACCATGTACTCAACATGTACCTCAACCAAAATCCCTCATCAGTTTCATCATCCAAATCTGATTTGTAGCTCTGTAATAGACCTGGTGTATATGATCACATTCCTTGCTGAATTCTAGCTTATTCTAAAGAGTGACCTTGTAGAGTGTGCCCTGCATGGAATATTTGTTGATTTGAAATAAAACTGTTACAAATAATACTACAGATTGTACCCTAACCAACACATTTAGTTTCACTGAATTTAGATATGTTATGAATAAGTTATGACGTTTTTACCCGAAACACCTGTTTTTGACTAGTTTTAGGACTAACCAAAAACCCTATTTTCCATGGATTGTAACTCCAAAAATACAATGACCCACAAGCTTAATTTTTTACCACAGATACTTGGATATGTTTTCTCAATGGCATAGCAATTTCATGGCCTGAATCATTATAGAAAAAAAGTTATAGCGAAATGGTGATATGACCTGTAAATAACATACCTTAGAAAGCACCATCAAAAGAATTTATCCTTCCTTGCATTTCAGCCTTCTTTTCTTCACCTTCCCTCCAAATTTCGGCTTAGATATCCTTGGTTACCTCAGAAACCTATAGATATTCAATATTCTCAAGTGTGATTAAAATGAGAGAGCCTTGCCTCTTATTAATACTCTCCAAGTAGCTTCCTTAAAAACATCTTCTAGGTCACTTGGCCCCACTTTCCTTATTTTAGGGTTAACNNNNTTGTATTCACTTTGAATTATAATACGCTCATTACTTTACTTTATTATTTACCTTTTAAAATCTCTTAAACCACTTTGACTACTTTGACCTTTTGGGGCTTCTAGATGACATATGAGGGTCCTCCAACTTCGTAAGGCCATAACTCTCAAACCGTGAGGAGTTATGTGACGTTCCACATACCACCAGAAACAGAATGAGATGTACTATCCATATAGAATAGTATTATCTAAAAATATATCTTAACTCATACGGTTATCCATCAAACAAACTTGGGTCCATTACCCAAACTCGGGGTCTCCAACTTCTCATGGCCATAACTCGCTAACCGTGAGGAGTTATGTGATGTTCCACATACCATCGGAAATGGAATGACAAGAAATATCCATATAGGATAGTTTACTTGACAAATTCATCGTCCTTCATCTCATTATTCCACAATTAAGCATGGGTTCTCTTACTCCGCAAAGCGTCTCCCCATGAGGGCTTTCACCATAAGGGGACCACTTTGGAGTTCATCCATCTTTACTTTTTATCAACCATGAAAAGACAATAATGAGTCATCTTTAAATCAAACAAGCTTGGGTCCATTACCCAAACCTTTGTGCTACAGGGCTTTCTTCAAGGGTTGACATCAACGACAACCAACCTTAATCAACAATCTCCCCCTTTGGCATTGATGGCAACACTCTGATGCAATACTGAAATCATATCACTCATGCTCCCCCTGGAACCATGCCTCTGTCCTTTGTATCTGATAAATTTTCCTTTGTCCTCTGCATCTGATAAATCTGCTCCCCCTGGAACGATGCCTCTGTCCTCTGCATATGATAAATCTGCTCCCCCTATAGCCATGTCTCTGTCCTTTGCATTTGATAAATCTCTCCCCCTTTGTCATCAATGGCAAAGGTATCTTTCCATCCGGGGCTGCTGCCCCTGACTGAACTGTCCTCTTATGGTGCTTCCTCATGTACATATAAGACATATAAGATAAGCTTTCAAAAAGCATTCATTTTGGAGTAGAAATAACTCCAAGTCTTTGGCGAAGATATTCAAAGGCTTCCCGTGGAAGTGGTTTTGTAAAGATGTCTGCCACTTGTTCTTTTGTGCCCACATACTCAACTCTGATGTTATTTTCTGCAACATGTTCCTGTAGAAAGTGATACTTGATTGGAATGTACTTTGTCTTGGAGTGCATCACCAGGTTTTTTGAGATACTTATGG
>JASDQU010755098.1:52189-66020 GCA_032191745.1 Picea mariana | reverse complement strand
AGTAAGATTCATTGAAAATAAAAAGACTTGCATCTCATTATTTTGCATTCTTCTGGAGTCGAGTCTAAAACATCATACGTTTCACTTTCGCACCCTTGCGTAAAGAACATCCTTAAACTAAAACGCTTATAAAAATTGATTAGACATTTTTATATTTTCTGGTAACAAACCTACATTAGCTTAGGGTGTAGGGATTTGGAGTAGGTTGAAAGGATAACTTTCCAAAGCTATCAAAAAAACATAGAATATTGTGCTAGGGAGCGATAAATCCACTTATTACATTTTGTATTGGGAATCCCTTCTCACACAAGGGTCAATCATGAGGTCACATTAAGGGCAACAGAGTTACTAACCCTGCTTTGTTGGTCCTAGTGTAGTGGTTTCATGTATTATTGGGGGTCACTTGAGAAAACAACCCTGTGCGAGCCTTCTCAAGTCGATTTCGGGCTCAGTTACCCTACCCTTGCCTGTATACCAAACTGTTGACTGTTTCCCCAGGCATCATTGTTGTATTTGGTAACTTTAGTGGCCTTTCCTTAGGGTAATACACGATGTGACGGTGAAGGGGAAGTCTTCACTGTACTTGGAATCAACATTGGCCAAACTCACTCGGGCTCTTTGGAGGGTAAATCCACATTTATTGTATGGAATCTTACACCAAGGCATAAGTCTGTTAAGCAGGTCATCAACGTAACTTTTCCACCCGCTCTATCTCAACCCCTTCTTACATTGTTCCTGTGACATTGGATTTCATCACCAACTAGTGCGTTCATTGTGAGAAGGTTTTGTTTGTTTGTTTGCTTCCTAGATTTTTTAGCATGTGTTATTTGTTTTCCCTTATAGGCCTTAATATGGATCCATATTTATGTCATCTGTACCTGGGATGACAAACGAAGGAACCCCTTTTCTAGTGGAACCTTTTGTTTTTCCTTCTTACTTAAACATTGGTCCTCCCTACATTGTTACTTTGAACCTTCTAGTTCTCATAATTGGGTTACCGGTATGGTTGTTTTCCACTCAGGTAATATCGAATGTAGCAAGTGCTTTGGTTGTAAGCACTTCCCCCCAAGAACATCAACCTCATGTTGACCCTTCACCCTCTTCACCAGTAAGATCTTCTTTGTCTTCTTCACTTGTAAGGTCTTCTTCCATTTCATGTTATTAATCGAGCGAAATCTCTGAATATAGTAACCTAGTGGATAAGAAGAAGAGGAAAAGGAATATTAAGAACAAGAAAAATAAACACGGGTCCAAACTTCCAACCACTGCTAGACATGTTGAAAAAAAACTAGTTACTGATAATCGTGTTGGGAGTGTTGATGATGCCAAGATCACTCAAACAACCCGTAAGCCCAATTACCCTTGCAGGATTTGTAAGGGTAGCCATCTTCTTAAGTATGTCCCTAGTCTATGCAAAGTTATAGAAGTATGGTCTACACGCCCTTACCAACCCATATTGTCAGCCTCTGAACAACATGTTGATAACCTCCCATCAACTAGTCAGGATACCGTTGGGAAAAAGAAAAGTAGAGTCAAGTTCCCGTGTAGGTTATGTAGAGGGAGTCATAAAACTCACCTTTGTCCTCGTATGGATGAATCCTCAAAATTACTAGAAAACAAGACTATTTCCCAGCCTCAAATTCCAGCTGCTTTCCACAGGCTTACTCTCAACCCACCTGTAGTTGATGGAATGATCAGTATGGTCCCTTCGTCGGTGAGTCTGATTGATTAGGTAGTCAATATGGTCACATCCTTAGTTGAACCAATTGACAAAGTGGTCGATTTGATCCCATCCTCGGTCGATCCCACTCTCCCATTAGAGAGTGAAATCCAAGCACTCGATCTGTTTCCATCTGTCGACCCCATTCTCCCCTTGGAGAATGAAACCCAAGTGGTCAATCTGATCTTGTCATCGGTCAATCCTACTCTCCCGCTAGAGAGTAAGCCTGATACTACTCATGTTTTTCTTGTTGATACAGACACTATCGTGCTAGGGGGAATTCCTCCTCTAGTGGAACCCCCTCCAAGTAATGAGGCCATCCTTTTTGGTTGGGGTGCACTAACTGGACCTCATCTTCCCTCTCACATTCCTTTTAATATTACAATACATGGTTGTTGTCGGGACATTCCTAATATGTTGATAGATGAAAGTGCATCCGTTAGTATTTTCTCCTATATTGCTTGGAAAGCTTTGGGTTGTCCTCCACTTGTGTCGATTATGCAGAATTTGTTAGCTTTTAACAAAAGAACCATTCAACCTTTAGGGACCCTTCCTCATTTTCCCATAACTTTGGGAGGGAAAAATATCTTTATTGATGTTATGGTAGTCCAAGACTTCTTGGATTTTGATTTACTCCTTGGGAGAGATTATGTCTATGCCATGAAAGATATCATGTCCACTCTTTTTCATGTGATATCTTTCCCTCACGATAGAAGAATTGTGACTATTGATCAACTTTCGTTTGTTTTCCCTGACTTGACCATCAACTCAATGACCTCCCTCAATGGTTCTTATATGAAAATGGTATCTCCCCCGCCACAGGTCAATTATGTGGCATTGTCTCCCATGCCTTTAGCTACCGATGAAAATGAGCCTCTCACTATAAGCTCAGTCTCTTATGACTTAGATCCAGTAGTTGACATGGTGATTTATTTGATAGGGATATTAGAGCTCGATCTCATTACCCCTGTCATGGCCCTCGACATGTGTTCCTTCCAGAGTGTGTTTCTTCCATCTAGTGAAGATCTCTTAGAAGCCATGACTGAGTTTTGTCTCTTGACATGGTGTCCTTCTAGAGCATTGTCCTCTTGGAAGCCATGATCAATAAGAGAGATTTGAGCATGGTTTTATGATTTCAAGCTCCTTAAAAAATGAAACCATCTACGAGGATAGTTTTACGTCTTTGTGGAAACCTCGTTAAATAATGAAACAAAGCTTACGAGGATAGATTTTGCATCTATGTGGCAACCTCGTTAAAAAATGAAACAAATTTTATGAGCATAGTTCTTCTCCTGTGTCAAGATAGTTAAAAAATAAAACATCATGTCTCGAGCATAGTTTTTCTTCTTTGTGGAAATCTCGTTAAAAAATGAAATAGATTTCCCCCCTTTATGTTTGAGTCAAGTCCTTCATCTAGTATTTGAAGCATTCTTTCATCTTCCTTTGCAGTTGGACGAAGCGAAGCTTGGGGGTCATTTTCCTATAGCCTCTGGACTTCATGCTGGAGTTAAGTTGCTAGATTTTTAAGATGGGGGAAAGCATAGTTTCCTCTGGTTCAAGCTTATGTAAAAATGAAACCAGGTCCAAGCATAGTTTTGTTTAGTTTTAATCTTGTGTAAAAATAAAATCTATCTCAAGAATAATTTTATTTTGTTTTAAACTTGAGTAAAAATGAAAAAAATCCCGAGCTTAGTCTTTGTTCTTTCTCATGCTCGTAAATACTTGAGAATGTAACCGAGTATACTTTTATCACTTTTTCAGACTCGTAAAGGTTATACAAAAAAGGAACCCCCTGGAGTTCTCTTTAAGATCTTTTCAGACTCTCTTAATATGAAAAGATTATCGAGTGATCTTGTTGTCTTTCATGCTCATTAAAGTGAATTAGAAAGCACATATGTTGTACAGTAGTTTATCTCTTTTCCAGTCTCATCATACTACTTTATGAAAAAAGAACACTGTAATCAAGCATGATTAGAAGAATTTATGGAGTCCTCTATAAGTTCTTTTCAAACTCCATAAATATGAAAAGACCATTGAGTTTACTTTCTTTTGACTCATAAAACAAACATCGAAAGGCCCATATGGGACTGAACCACTCATTCCTAGGGTTCGTTAAACATACTCCGAGGGACTCATCCGAAGGATGAGCTTACAATTAAAGCATATGTTATCCTCCTTAAGCTTGTTTAAAAATAACGAGGTACTCACCAGAAATGGTGGGGGAAAATTGGGAAAGAAATTTATTTAAAACTGTATTCTATGGAAGTAAGTCACTCTTGAACATGACACCCTTTCACTCGCTTTGTGTTACGGCTGGAAAAATCTAGTTGCCTCTTTATCATACTCCTTTATAATATTATATTTTGGTTTATGATCCTTTTGTTGAGTCGGTGTTTCCAAGACAATTTTTGTGTCGTCAATATGTTCAAAGATAAGTTCAACCCGAAAATCCTTCTATTGTGTTGGCCATTTCTATAGTCCTTAAGCCTTCTATTGCATCGGCTATCCCTGAGTCAGTCCTGAATCACTTGTTACTCTGATCTACTTCAAATCTTGTTACCTGTTTCATGTCATTGATGGGGGATACATTAAGGCCCTCTTGTGACAAGTCTTTTCCTATCAAATTCAACTCATTATCCAAAAATTAGACTTAGAAACTAATTAGTACCTTGGAACTTGCATGCCTCAATGGCAGGTTTCCTCGCTTTTGACAATGGGTTTTCATTATTGACCCCTGATTGGAAGATTCCACTGAGTGTTCAACTTCAGCTCATAAATTCACACTCGTTGGATTGTACTACTGTACCTTGGGAGTCATTAACATTAATGGTGATTTCCCGTGCACTTGTTAATGATATACACTAATGATCTATAATCAAGTGGTTTCTACCATGTTCGACTTTAGCACATGTATTCACATGGTTAGATTCATACTATAGAGTGGTGGAGATGAAGACCTTGCATATTTTCTGATAGTTTCAGGTTGCATTGGAGTATATTCATATTGTACTGTTGCATAGATCCACAATGTATGTCTCATGGCTATGTTCAAATTTGAGTCTTTAACACATAGATCCACAATGTATTTTGGTGGCTATGCTAAGATCTGAGTCATATTGGCATGGATCCATAGTGTATGTTTCGTGGCCATAAACTTTCTTACTTGACATGGATCTTTTCATGTCGGCATTTATTATTTCATTCATTTGTATTATGAGTATGGAAATGCCTACCTTAGTGATGATATATTATTGTACTGTATTTCTTTGTTTGTTGACAGTTTTCTGACCGATGTGTTCCTTGTTCCCAACACACACTCGACAAAGTATTTCAGCTATCACTTTGTTCTAACTTCATACTTTGGGGGGCTTACTGTTACACATTATTTTCATCACCCCTATGACCATTAATGATGTACCCCTATCCTTTGTCTTTAGAAGGATCAATGGCCTGAATCCGTGAAGAAAAATGAAGACACATTTTCCCAGAAAGATGAAAATTATCTTTTCATTTGTAAAAACCTTATAAAAAGGGATCATCGCACCTTTCTCAGTGTTAAGGGTGCGACAATTTAGGATCAACGCAGGTTGCACCACAGTGGCCTGCACCATTGTCGTAGTTTGCTCAGTATTAAGGGTGATACAATCTTTTTTACAAAGAAAAAGATAATCTTCTCGACGTTTCTAGAATAGAAGATTTGATGGTGAGGTGGCCTCCAATTGTTTTGGATATGATTCACATCCCTATTCTAGTGGGATCATCCTAACCTCCTCACCCTATCCTTTTCATCTTATAAAAGGAGGGGAGTTCTCATGGGGAATGTTAGCTTTTGGTATGGTTAGAGAATTTTTGGAACCTCAGCTTAGTTACAAAGATTCAACTAATGAGATATTAGTATAGCCAAGAGTTTGCAGTGTTTGGACCTATGTTGGCCTTGAGTTTCACTTTTCCAAGTTGTTAGTCATAGGTTAAGGGGTTGCAACAAGAAAACAATTAAAAATAAATTAGTTGCAAATAGAAGTGATGAATTTACTATTTGTGGATAAAGTGGTTATAAGTGGACAGGGTGGTTGTCAGTGGACAAGGTGGTTAGAAGTGGGTTATCCCAAAAAGAAGGAAGTTGGTTAGATGATAACCCCTAGAGGAAGTTACTTGGAGAAGTATAAATAAGAGAGCAAGGGTCTCTTATGTGTGGAATCTATTGAGCATGTTGAAGATATTATTTTGGTGAAAGGTTCATTGCAGTAGGTACTCATGGATGCATCAGAAGTTATGCAAGTATGAGGAAGCAAATTTGCAGCAGAAAAATCATGGCAGAAAAATCGCAGAAAAAAATCGTGGCAGCAAAATCACGACAAAAAAAGCTAGACAACAAAACCGCGGTAGAAAAATCATGGTAGAAGAACTGTGGCAACATAATCATGGCAGTAGAATCGTTGCTACAAAAATAGATCCGTAATATATCTACATGTTCAGATATTCTACAAAATTTTTGGTATGATTATATGTTGCCTTGATGCTTAGATTTTCTCATGGTATGGTGAATGATTGAAGTATTGTTTGTATGGTTTTTGTAAAGTTTGGATATGGTATATGTTGGTTGGTTGGTCGAGTAGTTTTTTTATGATATGGTTGAGGGATATCTATGTTGTGTGATGGTGTATGCATAAGAAACATACATAGGTTGTTGGATGGTATAGACTTGTTTTTTATTTGGATGATGAGATTGATGATACAGGTTGAGGTGACAGGTTGTTGTGATAGGTTGTCCATAGTTGATTCACTTTTGTTTGTATAGACTATTGGTACACTTTGATAGATTGTTTTTAGTCTAGAAGATGAGTCTTATACTTGAGGATTGGATTCCTCACATTTCGCTTGGTGCTAGGATATGCATGTTGGGTCTTGCATTGAGAGTTGGTTCTTTCTTGGAGTTGGTGCTCTATTTCAGTTGGTACTGATAAAACCCAAGGATTGTAGTCCATAATACAAAATAAATTTATACATCTATATGGTTTTCCTTGTGTTTTTTATTGTGTGCATAGCTCTTTATTGTTAATGTATGGTATTGATAGATATTTACATGCAAGAAACTAACTGTGAATGGAAGTAATAAGTAATGATGTTGTGAATGGTGATTGATAATTAATTTTTTGAGAGAAGTGTAAAAATATCCCTCACACTGATTCATCCCCCCTCTCAGTATGATCGGTGTGTCCAACAATTAGGATCAAAGTGGGCCTTCATTATAATCGTTAACAAGCTTGAAGGATATCCATGGACACACAAATGTATGAATATGCAGATGAAGTTCCCTTCTTCGATGAGATAGATTACTCAACATGGAGAATATAAATTAAAGGGTATTTTATGGAAAAAGGAGCATGTGTTTGAAACAAAGTTGTTGGTGGATCAATTCCCTCAAAGAATCAGTCAAATCTTGTAGCTCAAAAGGAAGCAAAGAAGAAAAATGCAGTGGCACTCAAGATCATCTTCAATGGACTCTTAGGTTCTGTCAAAGAAAGCATGGGACAATGCACTTCCTCCAAGGATCTATGTTTGAAGTTAGAAAAAGTATATCAAGACAAAAGTTCCATAAAGGACAATGAAGGTAAAGACTCTCCAAAATCCTCTGATTTCAATACTTCTAAGTGTGATAATGTTGAATGTTCTCTTACAAAAGAAGAAGAATATATAGAAGAAGTTTGTATAGAATTTGCAAATAATGAAGACGAATATTTGTTGGAGCTTAAAGATAAAATTATAACTAATTTAGAAGAATTTAGCATGCAAATAGGATATGGTTCAATTTCATTTGAGTATCTTGAAAAATACACTAAAGAGGTCCTAGAAAAATACCCAAGGCATATCATGGCACTAAAGCAAATACTAATGAAGCAAGAAGAAGAGATCAAGAAACTAAAGAATGATATAACTAGTCCAGTAGAAGAAAAGAAGAAGGTAGATGATGAGATTAGCAAAAGCCTTGAAGATCTTAAAATGAATGTAAATTTAAGGACTCGACTTGAAGAAGCCAAAAGGGTAGAGGAACTATTGAAGAATCAAGTAAATTAAAAGGAAGAATCGTGCCATAAGCTAGAAGCAGAAGTAGTTGATCTTAGAAGGAAATTCGAGAAGTCAAATACTCACATCAAGTTCATGAATAAATCAACAATCTTGGATGAAATTTTGGATAGTCAAAGATCACCTAATGACAAATCAGGTTCTGGATACAACAAGGAAGATGCACACTCTGAAGTTGGCACTTCTAAGAAGCATGATGCAGGTCCTCCATTGTCAAAGGGAGAAAGTAAAGCTACAATTCAAGCATCATCATAAAGAAAGAAAAACTTCAGAAGCCCATAGCAAGGAAGACATCAACAAGCCACTCCTACACCTCAAAGAAAATTTAGAAGAGAGACACCTTCAAGGTGGACACCAAAGCAAAGGTATGAAAATGTTTTTCATGGTCATTGCTTCTCTTGTGATGAATATGGTCACAAATCTTTGGATTGTATAAATTATGAAAGGAAAGATGTTGGAAGGTTCTAACACCCTAATATGTTGGAGATGTAATCAAGTGGGACACATTGTTTCTCTTTGTCACACCATGAGATGTTACAATTGTAGTGGGTTTGGACACAAAGCTTGGGATTGCTAGAATTCAAGGAGATGGTCAATGAAGAGTGCTTCATATAGCATGGCAAGAAGAGCACATGTAACTTGGAAGGAAGACAATGTTGAAAGGATGGAAGCTCAGATTACAAGTACAGAGAAATCAGGACACTCTCAGAAGTGGATGAAGAATACTGAACAACTAGACATAAATGAAGGAATAAAGAATCAAGAAAGCTCCACTCTTTTTGAAGCATACACACGCTCATGTGGGAGAAGTCACGTACATACGCGAGGTGAACTATAGAATATTCGCATACATACACGAGCTATCTGTGGAATAGGATGTGTACCTATGGAAAAATCCTCAAGAAGAGGAGTGTACATATGAGTTGCAGCATGGTTTGATGGTATAACTCTGTTTTGCAAGGTCTGACATGGCTTGTTGTAGGTTTTCATGATTATATGTTTTCATATGTGTTTGATGTATGTATGGTGATGACATATGGTTGAGTGTTGAATCTTATGTTTCTTGGAAGCATGGTACAAAATTTAGTGTGTGGAGTGATGCATTTCTGATAAGGTATATTGTTGGTTATATTCTCAATGATGTTATAGCACCTTGTTTATGATATATAACATGATGATGTAATGCTAGCTAGAGATATATCATTGATATATTGAGAAAAACTCTTAGTACATGTTTATAGGTACTATTGGTTGCTTAGTACTTGTTGTAGTGAATGGTTTTTTAGGCAGATATGTCATGGTACATGGCTGGTACATACGTGAGCTCCATTGATATACCTTATGATGTATTGTTAGAGGCCTATTTGTTGAATGTCTCGGTGCTTCATTTGCCATGTGGTTGAGCTACATATTGGGACATGTAGTTAATGAGTTGATGAGGTGGTTATGTTGTACATAATTGATGAGTCATAGCTTGATCTATAGTTGATGCATGATTGGTACATATTTGGTGCATGGTTGATGCACTTGCTTTGGTACATGATTTATGAGATGATATAGTTGAGACATTTGTTATGATGCTTGGTTGATATATTGATGGTTGAGATACTTAGTTCATGGTAGAGGCATATCATGAGTTATATGACACTTGTTTGAGGCACACGGTTGTAATGTTGGTAGAGAAATATGGTTGGTACACAATTGACACATGTTCTTGGCATATGGTTGATACACGCCATTGATGATATATTATGGTATATTGTATAGTATTGATGTACATGAGTGTTGTGCATGGTTGGTGCACAATATGGAAGATGATTTACATGGTTGATGTTTTGTTCATGATTCTCTATTCATTGTTGACATATATTTTTCTTCATGATTTATGGTATGGCATGATTTTGATGCATGGACAGGTCCAAGAATCATCATAGGAAGAATAGATAATTATTGAGTAGTTGATCTATGTTCTGGTTGAGAAGTATCATTTGCAGTAGAAGTAGATTACAATGGTATCATATTGTTCATGTTGCAGAGAAGACAAGGAAAGATATTCCCATAGGGGGAGTTATTCATTTTCCCTTGATTGGTTAAAGGTATGATTTCAGGAGGAGAGATTCATTAGATGCATGAAGAGAATCCCACAGGACAGTGAAGCCAGGGGGAGAAGCCTCATGTACAGTTCAGTTGAGGGGGAGCCCGAAAGAGATATAATATTTTCCATTGATGTCAAAGGGGGAGAGATAGGCACATTGATGTGGCGAGATGAACATTGATGAAGAGTGATGATCACAGAGGGAGCATTATCATTTCCATGTATTAGTGTTTCCATCAATGCTAAAGGGGGATATTATTGTACTATGTTGTCATTGATGTCAAGGGATTTATGTCAAGTATTTTCATAGTGATGTGTTTGCATCATTGATATATTGATTGTCGGTTATATGGTCATTGATGTAATTGATGTCAAAGGGTTGATGTCAAGTGGTGTCATAATGATGTGTTGATATTAAAGGGAGTTGTATCATTGATGTCATGGTTTATAGGAAGAACCAAATGGATAAACTCCAAAGTTGTCCCCTTATGGTGAAATCCCTCACGGGAAGATGCTTTGTGAAGTCCAAATGGTTGAGTGGTTGAGACATCCTAGATGTGTGGTTAGGAACTCAAGTTTGTTTTAAGGATAATGTAATGAATATCAATGAATTTTCTAGTGAGAGTATTCTATATGGATAGTTCTCGTCATGCTGTTTCTGGTGATATGTGTAACACCACCTAACTCCTAATGGTTAGAGAGTTATGGCCATCTAAAGTTGGAGAACCCTCATGAGTTATCTAGAAGCCCATAGAAGGTCAAAGAAGTCAAATTATTCTAGAAGCTCCTAGAAGAAGTTGACCAGTCAAAGTGGTTAATTATGGATTAAGTGGTTGCAACAAGAAAACAGTTAAAAAAAAATTAGTTGCAACTAAAAGTGACAAAAAAACCACAGCAGCAAAACTGCATAAGTGAAATTGTGACAACATAACCATGGCAGTAGAATCACAGCTACAGAAACAGATCTGTAATATATCTACATGTTTATATATGTTACAAAATTTTTGGTATGATTATATGTTGTTTTGATTCTTAGATTTTCTCATGGTATGGTGAATACTTGAAGCATTCTTTGTATGGTTGTTATAATTTTTGGATATGGTAGATGTTGGCTGGTCAGTTGAGTGGTTATGTTCTGATATGGCTGAGGGTTATCTATGTTGTGTGATGGTGTATGCATAAGAAACATGCATAGGTTGTTGTATGGTATAGACTTGTTTGTGATTTGGATGATGAGATTGATGAGATAGGTTGAGGTGACAAGTTGTTGTGACAGGGTGTGCATAGTTGATGCACTTATGTTGGTATAGACTATTGGTATAGTTTGATGGATTTCTTTCTATCTACAAGTTGGTTCTTGTACTTGAGGGTTGGATTCCTCACATCTCGGTTGGTGCTGAGATACACAGGCTGGGTCTTGCATTGAGAGTTGGTGCTCTATTTCATTTGGTGTTGATAAAACCCAAGGATTGCAGTCTGTAATACAAAAGAAACTTATACATATATATGATGTTCCTTGTAATCTTTATTGTGATGGTGCATAACTCTTTATTGTTAATGTATGTCATTGAGATATATTTACATGAAAGAAATTAAGTGTGAATGGAAGTAATAAGTAATGATGTTGTGAATGGTGATTGCTAACTAAATTTTTGAGAGAAGTGTAAAAATATCCCTCACAGTTATTCACCACCCCTCTTAGTGTGATCGGTGTGTCCAACACTTACTAGGATAGCTATAAACTATTTCGTTTAGTAGCTTCACTCTTTAGTTCTATAATTTTATGATAGCCAGATTTAAAAAGGTTTTAGGCCTACATTATATGGTTAAAATATGATAAATCCTTGAGTTTTACCTCCATTTGACCCCATTCTCCCAATAGAGTTAATAGACATGTGTCTACCATTACAACCACCAAAAAATATTTGTTAAAACTCACAAGCACAAATTACAGATCTAGAAATTCTTTCATAGACATCATTATAAATTTGTTCCTCAACTTCAATTGTATTGTTCATTGAAAAAACTTAAAGAGGCCGAATTGAAGTCTATCCTAGAGGGTATGAAAAATACTAATATTGTCAACCTCATACCCAATGAGCTTTACTACATTTAATACTGGAAATTACTCTTATGAAACAGTAAAGAAGGCCCATGTCATTTTCCCAGATTATGATGTACAACTAAAATATGTCTAGGTGGGATATTGAACAAGATGGAAAGTCATTTAATCATATGAAATTAGTGTTGTAAAGGGTATATTTTAATGCCTGTTATGATCACCTTAGTTACCAGTCTCATATAAAGAGTGCATACTATCTACCACACAAAAAATTCAACCAACCAAATACTATCAAAACATTTGATATGTGGTAGCCATAAAGTCCATCTACGCAAGTCCTTTCTTGGTAAACAATATTTCCCTTTAGTCAACAAACATTTGTGGTAAAAATATAGAATATAATATAAGATAAGATAATGTTATTATTTTCCAACAAATGACCACAAAAGTAGGTCAATGGGAATGGAGAAAACAAGTAAGAATAAAATGTGGGAGTGCAAGTGCAACTCCTAAATAATGTCGAAAATACCTAAAATGTGGGAGTGCAAGTGAAACTCATGGCATGGGTGAAATACCTCATTTGGTAATCCTTGGTGGCTTGTGTACATGGATAGAAACAAAAAATCCCATTATGAACCAATAGTGGCACCTAGTTGGATTATGCCTCTTCCAAATTGCAAACTTATGTTGAGTTGTATCCCATGTAAGTTGTACATTAGAGAGTGGAAAACATCACCATCCCTTTATCACTAAGATAACCTTGCCAAAATAGGCCTCAAAGCCTCCAACCCTAAGCAAGGAAATCTTTCAATTTCCTATCAATTGTTAGTTTTACCTATTGCTCCAAGTTGTTCTACTTCAACAGTGGTGTGATCAACAGATCCATTCCATCCTAGATATTTGTGAAGAGTTGTTTTAATATTGATAACAAAGTCTTGTTAATGAAGGAACATTAATATTTACTAGGAAAAGGTGAGGCACATGCATGCTTGCATGCATGTTCCATATTAGGAAGGTTCAAATCCCAATGCAGGGAGGCACAAGCATGAGCGATATTTTGAGGGTGAAAATCCTAATGTTGGTAAGGCACATTGCATGAGGAGTTTATCTATATTGGGAGGGTGTATTTCCCAAGTAAAGTAGGATGCATGCTTGCATGCATTTAGTTCACCTGAGTGGGCATTCTACATCGAGGAAACTTATCCATGCATTAGTGCATACTATACAAGTGGCAATGGTTTGGGTTTGATCTTTTCAAGTGAGGGACATCATTGGATGTGTCTAGATTCATTGTACCCCTCTTCTCTTGTTCTAAACTCATTAGAAGAGATAGAGGTGTTGGATTACTAAGAGGGGGGCTCAATCAATAATATAGATTTTTAATCCTTTTAACCACAATATGCAAGTGCTATTTATCTTTATGATCAATATAGAATTATCATCTAATAAGTGTAGAGTAAATAAACCATGAACAAATGAACAATCATCCACATACAAAGTACACCAGTATTTTTTATGTGGAAACCCAATGTGGGAGAAAACCACACAATGTTTTTTCTTATTTTTCTTTAAGAATTACATTCATTAGAAGCACCAACTTTCTTTGTTTTCCAGCTCCAATTGGAAGGAGGCTTCGACCCCCTATTTCCAGGCTACAACCTAAGGGAAGCTCCAACTCCCCAATTCTCTAGCTACAAACCCCCATGTTCTCCATCTACAACTGAAAGGTGGATACAACCACCTATTCTTTCCCCATCCAACCACCCTGAAATATAAGTGCCAAATGTAGAAACTGAATATGTCACTGTGACAACCTATTCTTTCAAATATGTCATTGTATACTTATCAACCAATCTGATCTGATCACATA
>JASDQU010755098.1:10451-36720 GCA_032191745.1 Picea mariana | reverse complement strand
TTGAGATAGAGGTTCTCAATGATAGTCGAAGGCATGATTGAGCCCCCAAAATGAATCTCCTCAATTATACCTTTCCAACAAGCTATCACACGCCTAAAACGAAGATCGTATGCAAAAGTTACGACCCCGGGAAGTTGATGCACCAACTTACCCAAACGGGGCCCACATGACTTTTGGCGCTTCATCTCCTAGGGTTAGGTTTTTGGATGTCTAGGACTTTTGGAATTCCCGATTATTGTAAAAAGGACTCCAGAGCCTCATTGTAACCATCTTCTTTCGAATGCGAGTAGCCGTCACATCTCTTCTCAGAGATAAGCTGCCACCATTCTAGTGAGTCTTTCACTCTGTATTTTTACAGTCTCTGTACATTTCTTTCATTAATATAAATCGTGTATTACTGTATCTATGTGTTTATGGTTGCATCTCTGATATATTTATGTTATATTACTAGATATATGCGATATCTCTGTGCATTTCTTTATTATATCTCCGCTCTCATTTCGTGCTGAAAATAATCCGGATCAAGAGACACCTTCAAGGTGGACACCAAAGCAAAGGTATGAAAACGTTTTTCATGGTCATTGCTTTTCTTGTAATGAATATGGTAAAAAACATTTGGATTTTATAAATTATGCAAGGAAAGATGTTGGAAGGTTCCATAGAACCCTAATATGTTGGAGATGTAATCAAGTGGGACACATTGTTTCTTATTGTCACACCATGAGATGTTACGACTATAGTGGGTTTGGACACAAAGCTTGAGATTGCTAGAATTCAAGAAGATGGTCAATGAGGAGTGCTTCATATAGCATGGCAGGAAGAGAACATGTAACTTGGAAGGAAGACAATGTTGAAAGGATGGAAGCTCAGAGTACAAGTACAAAGAAATCACGACACTCTCAGAAGTGGATGAAGAATACTAGACAACTAGACATGAATGAAGGAATATAGAATCAAGAAAGATTCACTCTTTTTGAAGCATACACGGGCTCATGTGGGAGAAGTCACATACATACGCGAGGTGAACTATATAAAATTCACATACATACATGAGCTATCTGTGGAATAGGATGTGTACCTATGGAAAAATCCTCAAGAAGAGGAGTGTACATATGAGTTGCAACATGGCTTGATAGTATAACTCTGTTTTGCAGGGTCTGACATGGCTTGTTGTGGGTTTTCATGATTATATGATTTCATATGTGTTTGATGTATGTATGGTGATGACATATGGTTGAGTGTTGAATCTTATGTATCTTGGATGCATGGTACAAAATTTTGTGTGTGGAGTGATGCATTTCTGATAAGGTATATTGTTGGTTATGTTCTCAATGATGTTATAGCACCTTGTCTATGATATATAACATGATGATGTGATTCTAGCTATAGATATATCATTGATATATTGAGGGACACTTTTAGTACATGTTTATAGATACTATTGGTTTCTTAGTATTTGTTGTAGTGAATGGTTTTTGAGGTAGATATGTCATGGTACATTGCTGGTACATACGTGAGCTCCATTGATATATCTTATGATGTATTGTTAGAGGCATATTTTTTGAATGTCTCGGTGCATTCATTTTCCATGTGGTTGAGCTACATATTGGAACATGTAGTTAATGAGTTGATGAGGTGGTTATGTTGTACATAATTGATGAGTCATAGCTTGATCTATAGTTGATGCATGATTGGTACATATTTGGTGCATGGTTGATGCACTTACTTTGGTACATGATTTATGAGATGATATGGTTGAGACATTTGTTATGATGCTTGGTTTATATATTGATGGTTGAGATACTTAGTTCATGGTAGAGGCATATCATGAGTTATATGCCACTTGTTTGAGGCACATGGTTGGAATGTTGGTAGAGAAATATGGTTGGTACACAATTGACACGTGTTCTTGGCATATGGTTGATACACGCCATTGATGATATATTATGGTATATTGTATAGTATTTATGTACATGAGTTTTGTGCATGGTTGGCACACAATATGGAACATGATGTACATGATTGATGTTTTTTTCATGATTCTCTATTCATTGTTGACATATATTTTTCTTCATGATGTATGGTATGGCATGATTTTGATGCATGGACAGGTCCAAGGATCGTCATAGGAAGAACATATAATTATTGAATATTTGATCTATGTTCTGGTTGAGAAGTATCATTTGAGGTAGAAGTAGATTGCAGTGGTATCATATTGTTCATGTTGCAGAGAAGACAAGGGAAGATATTCCCATAGGGGGAGTTATTCATTTTCCCTTGATTGGCTATAGGCATGATTTCAGAAGGATATATTCATTAGATGCATGAAGAAAATCCCACATGAAAGTGAATCCAGGGGGAGAAGCCTCAGGTACAGTTCAGTCGGGGGGGAGCCCCAAAGAGATATAATATTTTCCATTGATGTCAAAGGGGGAGAGATAGTCACATTGATGTGGCAAGATGAACATTGATGAAGGGTGATGATCACAGAGGGAGCATGATCATTTTCATGTATTGGTGTTTCCATCAATGATTGGTTTTGACATCAATGTTGGTGTTTCCATCAATGCCAAAGGGGGATATTGTTTTACTATGTTGTCATTGATGTCAAGGGATTTATGTCAAGTATTGTCATAGTGATGTGCTTGCATCATTGATATATTGATTGTCGGTTATATGGTCATTGCTGTAATTGATGTCAAAGGGTTGATGTCAAGTGGTTGTTTAGGGGATAAATTTCACTCATGGGCTAATTTTCCATGGTTTTTCCAAAAACAAGATTCACTATTTTAAAAATGACTCGCCCAAATTCTATAGGATAAAATTATTTTACCTTAAAAATCGCCAAAATTTTATTAAAACTATATTAAATACTTATAAATTTGAATATTTTTACAAAAATATCGTGAAACATTTATAGTTGACATATAAATGATTAGAGAGATTCGCCAAGGTTTCTACATTTTAAAATAAACTCCCATCCTTAAAATCATCCTTGATAATGATGTGTTGATATTAAAGGGAGTTGTATCATTGATGTCATGGTTTATAGGAAGAACCAAATGGATAAACTCCAAAGTGGTCCCCTTATGGTGAAATCCCTCATGGGAAGATGCTTTACAAAGTCCAAATGGTTAAGTGGTTGAGACATCCTAGATGTGTGGTTAGGAACTCAATTTTTTTTAAGGATAATGTAATGAATATTAGTGAATTTTCCAGTGAGAGTATTCTATATGGATAGTACTCGTCATGTTGTTTCTGGTGATATGTGGAACGCCACCTAACTCCTAACAGTTATAGAGTTATAGCCATGTGAAGTTGGAGAACCCTCGTGAGTTATCTAGAAGCCCACAGAAGGTCAAAGAAGCCAAATTATTCTAGAAGATCCTAGAAGAAGTTGACTAGTCAAAGTGGTTAATTATGGATTAAGTGGTTGCAACAAGAAAACAGTTAAAAATAAATTAGTTGCAACTAGAAGTGATGAATTTACTATTTGTGGATAAAGTGGTTATAAGTGGACATGGTGGTTGTAAGTGGACAAAGTGGTTAGAGGTGGGTTAGCCCCAAAAGAAGGAAGTTGGTTAGATAATAATCCCTAGAGGAAGTTACTTGGATAATTATAATTAAGAGAGAAAGGGTCTCTTATGTGTGGAATCTCTTGAGCATATTGAAGATATTATTTTGGTGAAAGGTTCATTGCAGGTAGTCATGGATGCATCATAAGTTCTGCAAGTATGATGAAGAAAATTTATGACAGCAAAATCGAGGCAGAAAAATCGTGGCAGTAACATTGTGGCAGGACAATTGTGGCAAACAAATCGTGACAGGAAAATTGTGACAAAAAAACCGCAACAACAGAACTGCGGAAGTAGAATCGTAAGAACATAATCGTGGCATTAGAATCATAGCTACATAAATAGAATTGTAATATATCTACATGTTTATATATTCTACAAAAATTTTGGTATGATTATATGTTGTCTTGATGCTTAGATTTTCTCATGGTATGGTGAATACTTGAAGCATTCTTTGTATGGTTGTTATAATTTTTGGATATGGTATATGTTGGTTGGTTGGTTGAGTGGTTATGTTCTGATATGGTTGAGGGGTATCTATGTTGTGTGATGGTGTATGGATAAGAAACATGCATAGGTTGTTGTATGGTATAGACTTGTTTGTGATTTGGATGATGAGATTGATGAGATAGGTTGAGGTGACAAGTTGTTGTGACACAGTGTGCATAATTGATGCACTTATGTTGGTATAGACTATTGGTATAGTTTGACGGATTTCTTTCTATCTACAAGTTGGTTCTTGTACTTGAGGGTTGGATTCCTCACATCTCGGTTGGTTCTCTACTTCAGTTGGTGTTGATAAAACCCAAGGATTGCAGTCTATAATACAAAAGAAACTTATACATATATTTGATGTTCCTTGTAATCTTTATTGTGATGGTTCATAACTCTTTATTGTTAATGTATGTCATTGAGATATATTTACATGAAAGAAACTAAGTGTGAATGGAAGTAATAAGTAATGATGTTGTGAATGGTGATTATTAACTAAAGTTTTGAGAGAAGTGTAAAAATATCCATCACACTCATTCACCCCCCCTCTCAGTGTGATCGGTGTGTCCAACACTTACTAGGATAGCTGGAAACTATTTAGTTTAGTAGCTTCACTCTTCAGTTCTATAATTTTATGATAGCCAGATTTAAAAAGGTTTTAGGCCTACATTTTATGGTTAAAATATGATAAATCCTTGAGTTTTACCTCCATTTGACCCCATTATCCCAATAGAGTTAATATACATGTGTCTACCTTTACAACCACCACAAAATATTTGTTAAAACTCACAAGCACAAATTACAGATCTAGAAGTTCTTTCATAGACATCATTATAAATTTGTTCCTTAACTTCAATTGTATTGTTCATTGAAAATACTTAAAGAGTCCGAATTGAAGTCTATCCTAGAGGGTATGAAAACCACTAATATTGTAAGCCTCATACCCAATGAGATTTACTACATTTAATGCTGGAAATTACTCTTATGAAACAGTAAAGAAGGCCCATGTCATTTTCCCAGATTATGATGTACAACTAAAATATGTCTAGGTGGGATATTGAACAAGATGGAAAGTCATTTAATCAAATGAAATTAGTGTTGTAAAGGGTATATTTTAATGCCTATTATGATCACCTTATTTACCAGTCTCATATAAAGAGTGCATACTATCTACCGCACAAAAAATTCAACCAACCAAAGACTATCAAAACATTTGTTATGTGGTAGTCATAAAGTCCATCTACACAAGTCCTTTCTTGGTAAACAATATTTCCCTTTAGTCAACAAATATTTGGGGTAAAAATATAGAATATAATATAATATAAGATAATGTTATTATTTTCCAACAAATGACCACAAAGGTAGGTCAATGGGACTGGAGAAAACAAGTAAGAATAAAATTTGGGAGTGCAAGCACAACTCCTAAATAATGTCAAAAATACCTAAAATGTGGGAGTGCAAGTGAAACTCATGACATGGGTGAAATACCTCCATTGTAGGATTTGGTAATCCTTGGTGGTTGGTGTACATGGACAGAAACAAAAAATCCCATTATGAACCAACAATGGCACCTAGTTGGATTATGCCTCTTCCAAATTGCAAATTTATGTTGAGTTGTAACCCATGTTTGTTGTACACTAGAGAGTGGAAAACTTCACCATCCATTTATCACTAAGATAACGTTGCCAAAATAGGCCTCAAAGCCTCCAACCCTAAGCAAGGAAATCTTTCAATTACTTATGAATTGTTAGTTTTACCTATTGCTCCAAGTTGTTCTACTTTAGTAGCAGTGTGATCAACAGATCCATTCCATCCTAGATATTTGTAAAGAGTTTTTTTCTGTTGATAAGGGATTCTTGTTAATGAAGGAACATTAATATTTACTAGAAAAAGGTGAGGCACATGCATGCTTTCATGCATGTTCCATATTAGGAAGGTTCAAATCCCAATGTAGGGAGGCACAAGCATGAGCGATATTTTGAGGGTGCAGATCCTAATGTTGGTAAGGCACATTGCATGAGGAGTTTATCTATATTGGGAGGGTGCAGTTCCCAACTAAAGTAGGATGCATGCTTGCATGCATTTAGTTCACCTGAGTGGGAATTCTACTCCGAGGAAACTTATTCATGCATTAGTGCATACTATACAAGTGGTAATGGTTTGGGTTTGATATTTTCAAGAGAGGGACATCATTGGATGTGTCTAGATTCATTGTACCCATCTTCTCTTGTTCTAAACTTCTTAGAAGAGACAAAGGTGTTGGATTACTAAGAGGGGGCGTCAATTAGTAATATAGATTTTTAATCCTTTTAACCACAATATGCAAGTGTTATTTATCTTTATGATCAATATAGCATTATCATCCAATAAGTGTAGAGTAAATAAACCATGAACAAATGAACAATCATCCACATACACAATACACCAATATTTTTTATGTGGAAACCCAATGTGGGAGAAAACCACATACTGTTTTTTCTTATTTTTCTTTAAGAATTACATTCATTGGAAGCACCAACTTTCTTTGTTTTCCAGCTCCAATTGGAAGGAGGTTTTGACCCCCTATTTTCAGGCTACAACCTAAGGGAAGCTCCAACTCCCCAATTCTCTAGCTACAAACCCTTATGTTCTCCATATACAACCGAAAGGTGGCTACAACCACCTATTCTTTCCCCATCCAACTGCCCTGAAGTATAAGTGCCAAATTTAGAAACTGAATATGTCACTGTCACAACCTGTTCTTTCAAATATGTCATTATATACTTATCAACCAATATGATCTGATCACATATACCTCAAAAAATATACCATAAGTTTGTACCTAAGACCATGTGCTAGAACCTCACTGTTATACAACCTCTATCTGTACCAATAACTTCAGCAACATACCTCAACCAAAAGTCCTCAAACATGAACCAATACTAAACTTCACTAGATCTGCCTCATATTAAATCTACAACAAGCCCTAAACTTCCAAGAGGAAATCCAAAACATTTACATCAAGCTGCAATTTTTTTTCCGTATTTTTTCTGCCGTGATTTTTCTGTTGCGGTTTTTCTACTGTGATTTTTCTACCGTGATTTTTCTACCGCACTTTTCCTACCGGGATTTTTCTGCTGCACTTTTTCTGCTGCGCTTTTCTTGCCACAATTTTTCTAGTGCATGTTTTCTGCTGTACTTTTCCTACCGTACTTTTTCTACTGCACTTTTCCTGCCATGATTTTTCTGTTGCACTTTTTTCTATCAATAATACCTTCCCAAATAACCTTTCACAAAATATATACTCAATGATATTCAATAGGTGCTAATGTGATATCCTTTCTCTCTTATTTATACTTCCATTTAGCTTCCTCAAGGGGTTACCTTCTAACCAACTTAACCCACTTATCTTATTTTAGGGATAACCCACTTCTAACCACTTGTCCACTTATAACTCATGTTGCTACAAATAGTAATTTCTCCACTTCTAATTGCAACTAAATTATTTTTAATTATTTTCTTATTGGGACAGCTTAACCCATGACTAACTCCTAGTTTCACCCACTTGACTAGTCAACTTCTTCTAGGAGATTCTAGAATTAATTTGACCTCTTTGACCTTCTCAATAACTCATGAGGGTTCTCCACTTCACCAGGCCATAACTCTCTAACCGTGAGGAGTTATGTGATGTTCCTCATATCACCGAAAACAACATGACATGCACTATCCATATAGAATATTATTACCTGCAAATATATTAAACTTCATACCATTATACATCAATCAAACAGAAGTCCCTTAATCACACTGTTGGGGCTACTGGAATTTTCTACTATATTTGCTTCAAGGGTTAACATCAATGAAAACCAACCCAATTAATCAATAATCTCCCCCTTTGGCATTCATGGAAACACTCTGATGCAATATTGAATTCATGTTGCTTATGCTCCCCCTGGAACCATGCATATGTTTTGACTCTCCAAGAATCTAACTCTCTATCCTGCATTTGATAAATATCTCACCCTTTGACATCAATGGAAAAGGTATCTTCCCATCTGGGGTTTCTCCCCCTAACTGATTTGTCCTTGGTTCTACTCCTCCTCACTGAAATCTTCCTGAAACTGCTCCCCCAACCTAAACTGTCCTCTTTATGGTGCTTCCTCGTGTAAATATAAGACATATAATATAAGCATTCAAAAGAATTCATTTTGGAGTAGAAATTACTCCAAGTCTCTGGCGAAGATACTCAAAGGATTCCCTTGGAAGCAGTTTTGTAAAGATATCTTCCACTTGTTCTTTTATTCCCACATATTCAACTCTGATGTTGTTCTCTAGAACATGTTCCTATAGAAAGTGATACTTGATTAGAATGTGCTTCATCTTGGAGTGCATCACTAGGTTATTTGAGATATTGATGGCACTTGTATTATCACAATAGATTGGAATTGTCTCATCATACTCAACCTATATATCTGTCAGAGTTTGTTTTATCCATAGAACCTATGTACAACATGATTTTGTTGAAATATAATTTCCTTTGGCTGTAGATAATGATATTGATGACTGTTTCTTACATAGCCAATATACCAAACACTTAGCCAAGTAGAATGTTGCTCCAATGGTGCTTCATCGGTCATCAATGCAACCTATCCAATATGCATCTATGTAGGAATTACGTGATAAATTCTTTCCTTTTGGATACCATAATTCAAAATATTATGTACCTTTGAGATATCTGAATATCCTCTTTACTTCTAGAACATGTGATTCCTTTGGTGTTTCTTGAAATATTGCTACCTGTCTAATTCCCTGCATCACATCTGGTCTGGATGTTGTCACATAAAGTAAGATTCCGATCATTGACATGTACTTCCTCTGATCTGTATACTCTGAATCATCATATTTACTTAACTTACAACTGGTTTGCATAGGAGTATTGATTGGTTTGCAATATTCCATTCCAAACCTCTTTAGCATTTCTCTAATATAATTGGTTTGAGAAATAAAAATTCCTTGGTTGATTTGACATATCTAAAGACCCAAAAAGAAGGATATTTGACCAAGTAATGACATTTCAAATTCATTCTTCATATCCTTTGAAAATTTATGGCTCGACCTGTCATCATCACTTCCAAAAATAATATCATCAACATAAAATTAAATTAATAAAATACTATCTTGAGTTTCCTTGATGTAGAGGTTGTTATCTGCATTTCCTTTCTTGGACCCTTGCTGCTATAAGTATCTGTCTACTATAGAATACCATGCTTTAAAGTCCTGTTTGAGACCATACAAGGCCTTCTTTAATTTGCAAACATAATCTTCATTTTTTTATAAATGAAATCCTTCTGGTTTCTCAATGTAGACTTCTTCTTCTAGTTCCCCATTCATAAAAGTTGATTTCACGTCCATCTGATACAGTTTAATATTATTTGAACATGCATAAGATAGTATCAATTTTATTTCTTCCATTCTGGCAACTGGGGAAAATGTCTCTTTGAATTCGATACCTTCAACCTATGTGTATCTTTTACATACCAATCTAGATTTTTTCCTGGTAACTTGTCCATCTTCATTCAATTTATTTCTAAAGACCCATTTTGTGTCAATCACATTATTGTACCTCAGTCTTGGAACCAATTCCCAAGTGTCATTCTTCTCTATCTGGTCCAATTCTTCATCCATGGCCTTTATCCATAATTCATCCTTGCTGGATTCTTCAATACTGTTTGGTTTAATGGAAGATACGAGTGTTAGGTGCAGTTGTTCTGGTGAACGAATCCTTCTTCTAGTCTCAACTCCTACATCTTTGTTCCTGATAATCTGATCTGATGGATGATTATTTTGTATTTGTTTTCTAGGTGTCTTTGGAGGTAATTGTTTTTCTTTCTCTTCTACTTCTATTTGATCTTCTTCATATTCCCCTTCTGCTGCGTCTTCATCCTTTGCTTCTTCTTCATAAACATGTTCCACTAACTCTTTTTCTTCTTCCTTTAATTTTCGTCCACCTGTCTCATCAACCATTACATTGATGCTTTCAACAACTTTCTTGATCCTTATATTGTAACATTTGTATGCTTTCCTTTTACTTGAGTAACCAACAAGTACAACTTTGTCTACATGAGAATCAAACTTTCTCATTCTGCCATATTCTCTTTTGATGTAGCATTTGCTTCCAAATACTTTGAAGTTCTTTTCATTTGTTGGTCTTCCTTTCCATATATCATAAGGAGTTTTATCAATGTTGTTCCTGAGCATTACTATGTTTTGAATGTGAACTGTTGTATGCACTGCATGTGTCCAAAAAACATCTGTCAACTTAGAATCCATTAACATTGTTCAAGCCATTTCTTGTATTGTCTTATTCTTTCTTTTGATGACCCCATTCTGTTGAGGTGTTCAAGCAATGAAGAATTGTCTTTTTATACCATGCTTGCTACAGAAATATATAAATTATTTTGAAGTAAACTCTCGTCCATTATCATATCTCAAGAATTTTATTTTTGAATCTATTTCATTTTCAACCATTTCCTTGTATACCTTGAAGTTTTCAAATGCTTCTCACTTATTCCCGAGAAAACAAACTGCAGTCATTCTTGTATAATCATCAACCAATAACATAAATTATTGCTCACCTTTTAAATCCTTTGTTCTAGTTGGTCCAACTAGATTAATAAGCACAATATCCAATGGTCTTTTTGTTAAGTATTCCTTTGATTTGAACCTGGTATTTGTTTTCTTTTCTTGTTGACAATGCTTGCATAAAGTCTTGGTTGGCTTCGTGATTTGGGGAATTTCTCTGACTGCTTCCTTTTTTCTGACTTTGACAAGGTTATCGAAGTTTATGTGACCCATTCTTCTATTCCATAGCCAAACTTCATCTTCCTTCCCTAGAAAACACTTTTCATTTCCAATTTCACTTAATACATAGATGTTGTTTGAAGTTCTTAGAGTTGTTGCAACCAATTTTCCTGAACCTGCTTTTCTTATCTCGCATTTATGTGAATCGAACATAAGCTTGTGACATTGGTCACACATTTGATTACACTTAAACTATTATGTTTCATATCTACCACTATTACAACATTTTCTTTCTTGGTATCCTTGTTTCCAATTCTAATTGTGTCATTTCCAATGATTCTAGTTGAGTCTTCATTTCCAAGGGAGACTGATCCATCTCTTTGCTTTATCAATGTTAGAAACTTGTCTTCATCAACTATCATGTTCTTTGAGCAACCAATGTAAACATACCAACAACGTTTCTTATGCTTATCTTGTAGAGAAAGTGTGCATTCTTCATTCCTATATTGATTATGCTTTCTTATCCATGTTCTCTTATGAGGTTCCTGTCTGTGACAGTTGTTATTCTATTTTGATTCTCTAGAAGGGAATGTCATTCTACAATATTTGGCCATGTGTCCAAATTTGTTGCACCTATATCATTCCACTTCAGTGCTTAATGATTCAAACCTATTGTAGATTATTTTCTATGTTTCACTATGCCTTCTTGGATAACCATTTTGTGTATGACTTTCAAAGTTGTTTTTGTTCCTGCTATTATCTCTGCAATTTACATATTTATGTCCAAAATTATTGCATGCATAACATAAACAAAAAAATATAGTTTGATACCTCGGAGTTGAAGATATTCTGAAAGGAGTTACTCTTATGAATCCTTCTTCTTCTTGAGACCTATTTATTTTTTACTGTCATTCATTCTAAAATTTGAATCTTTTCGGTGGATGAGTGTCCGTATGATATTCCTTGTAGAACTTCCTATCCGCTCTGATTGTTTCTGCATATATTTTTAGATATGTTTCTTGATATGTCGTTTTGGAGCTTGATCCCTTTTTTTTTCTAATTGTATCCAAGTTCGTACTTTTCATGATTAAGCATTTGATTGCTGATAATTTCATCAAATTTTTTGAATTGTTCTACATATTTTTCTTTTGAAGATCCTTTCTCAATGTGACAATCTCTGCTTCCAAATTTCCAATGATCCTGTCTCTTTCTTCCAACTGTTCTTTGAGTGCTTCTTCAATTCTTTTATCTTATTCTATTTGAACCTTCAATTTTGTGATCATCTTCTTTAGTTCTTGAGTGTATTCTTTCTTGTCTAGATCTTCTTGGAGATTCTTGTTTTTCTTCTTTTCTCTTTTTATAACTTCTATAGAACTCAACATTTCTTTTCAGTAGTCAACTTCTTCCTCTTCATATTCTTCCTGAGTGTCTTGTTTATTGAAATCCTCTATTTCCATGAATAGAACTCTTTATGTCTCACTTTTAACGATTTCATCTTCATCTGATGAGGAGTTGTCTTCTTTGGTACAGAAAAAATTCTTGAAGACTTTATTTTTGGTTCTTTTGTCTTTATATGTTTGTTTTCTATTTGAATCATCTTCATCATTTCTTTTCTTTTTCTTATGAGGACATTTTTTTTATCAAAATGACCAATACCATCACAATTAAAACAAATCAATGGAAGCTTACCTTTATATCTGTCGTCGGTTCCCTTTTTCAATATTTTGACAAAGTTGGCCACTTCTTCATCATCTTCTGAGATGTCACTATTGTTGCTATATTCTTTTCATTTTTACTTGCTCTTTCTCTTTGATCTTTTGGATGTTTTGAATGTTGCTTCTTTTGTACCTGGATTTTCTTGTTCAGTTCTCATTTCATAGGCCGTGAATATTCCATGTATTTCATCCATGATTATTGAGTGTATATCTTCTCTTTATTCTAGTGTTGAGATCTTAATATCAAATCTGATTGGAAGAGATCTTAGTACCTTTTGAACAATTATAGATTCTTCAATTTCTTCTCCCAATCTTATGATTGCATCCACTGTTTCATCAACTCGTAAGAACTAAGCTAAAATATTATCATCTTCCTTCATCTTTAGTTGTTTGAATTGACCTCTGTAAGTTTGAAGCTTTGCTTCTTTGACTTTTGAATCTCCTTCATAAATATTTTGAATTTTGTCCCAAATATCTTTAGCGGAGCTACAATGTATAACTTTGGTATATACCGAATTACAAAGAACATTTAGAAGTGCATTTTTGGATTTTGAATTATTTAGATTGAGTTTCTTTCCATTGTCATTTGTTGGTGGAAGTGTTGGTTCTTTGCATCCATCTACAACTAATTTCCAAACATCAAATCCCTGTTCATGTACATATGTTTTCATCCTTCTTCTCCAAAATGCATACTTATTTTCATAAAACTGTGTTATTCTGTTTTTATACCTATTTTTTCTCTCCATGATCTACCTTTCATTGGTTAAAATTATTTATGAAGGAACCTTCTCTAATACCAATTTTTGGATTACTAAGAGGGGGGAGAGGGGGTTAATAAACAATAGATATTTTTAATCCTTTTAACCACAATATGCAAGTGTTATTTATCTTTATGATCAAAATAACATTATCATACAATAAGTGTAGAGTAAACAAACCATGAACAAATGAACAATCATACACATACATAGTACACTAGTATTTTTTATGTGGAAACCCAATGTGAGAGAAAACCACTGAATGCTTTTTCTTATTTTTCTTTAATAATTACATTCATTGGAAGCACCAACTTCCTTTGTTTTCCAGATGCAACTGGAAGGAGGCTTCGACCCCCTATTTTCAGGCTACAACCTGAGGGAAGCTCCAACTCCTCAATTCTATGGCTACAACCAGAAGGAGGCTACAACCCCCTATGTTCTCTGGATACAACCAAAAGGTGTATACAACCACCTATCCTTGCCCCATCCAACCACCCTGAAATATAACTGCCAAATGTAGAAACTGAATATGTCACTGTCACGACCTGTTCCGTCAAATTTGTCACTGAGAAACCTATCACTGTATACTCATCAACCAATCTTATCTTATCATATATAACTAAAACACTATACCATAAGTCTATACCTCAAACCATGTTCTATAAAATCACTGTTATACAACCTCTATATGTACCAATAAATTTAGCAAAATACCTCAACCAAAAGCCCTCAAACATGAACCGATACTAAACTTTAGTAGATATGCCTCATATCAACTCTACAACAAGCCCTAAAATTCTAAGAGGGCATCCAACAGATTTACAAGGAAAAATCTCAACCAGATTCATAAATTCAACACTACACATATGAAAACCATAGATTTTTTCTTCTTGTAGCATTTTGTTGCCGCGGTTTTGTTGTCGTGATTATGCTGCCAGGATTTTTCTATTTTGATTTTTCTGCTACACTTTTCTATCGTGTTTTATCTGCCTCAATTTTTCTTCCGCACTTTTTCTATAGTAGTTTTTCAGCCATGATTTTTCTGCCCCACTTTTCCTGTCGTTATTTTTCTACTGTACCTTTTCTAAAACACTTTTACTGCCACGATTTTTTAGTCGCACTTTTTTCTATCAATAATACTTGCCCAAATAACCTTTCAAAAAACGGATATTCAATGATATTCAATAGGTGCTAATGGGAGATACTTTCTCTCTTATTTATACTTCCATGTAGCTTCCTCAAGGGGTTACCTTCTAACCAAATTAACCCACTTTCCTTCTTTTAGAGCTAGCCAACTTCTAACCACTTGTCTACTTCTAACTCACTTTGCTACAAACAGTAAATTTTCCACTTCTAGTTGCAAATAAATTATTTTTAATTATTTTCTTATTGCAACAACTTAACCCATGACTAACTCCTAGTTTCACCCACTTAATTAGTCAACTTCTTCTAGGAGCTTCTAGAATGTATTTGACTTATTTGGCCTTCTAGATAACGCGTGAGGGTTCTCCACTTCACCAGGTCATAACTCTCTAACCGTGAGGAGTTATGTGACATTCCACATATCACCGGAAATGACATGACATGTACTATCCATATAGAATAGTCTTACCTGCAAATATAATAAACTTCATACCAATATACATCAATCAAACTGAATTCCCATAATCATATTGTTGGGGCTACTGGAATTTTCTACTGAACTTGCTTCAAGGGTTGACATCAGTGCAACCAACCCAATTAATCAACAATAGGGTGCTTTATTGTTTTGGTTAGAGTTTTGAGTTTCAAGCCAGTGTGTTAGATAGTTGCATATGTAATCTTTTCTTTCATTCTAATAGAGAGCTATGTTTGATTGCTTGCTGTAGATTTAGTTTGTTGTTTCGTTTTTTCATATTTTTGTGTTTGTAGTTCTAGCAGTATTTTATCCACTATTTTGATAGGTTTTAATCAGTATATGATTCCTAGTTGTAGGTGTTTTTTTTATGAGGGTCAAGGGTTAGGGTTTTATATTTTCAAGCGAGGTGCTTCACTAGATGTGTCTAGATTCATTGTACCCCTCTTCTCTTGTTCTAAACTGATGTTGGTTGGAAAATCCTGGAACTGATGCCAGTAGACACAAACTCAATCCTAAGGCCAACTAAGGATAAAAACAAACACACTCTAATTAATCTAGGAGTCAAGAATGCAAAAAAAAATTCTCATAAAGAAGCACTAGTTGGTGATGGTATCCAGCATGACAGGATTGATGTGCGAAGGGTTTGAGTTTCGATGGGTGGGAAAGTTACGTTGACAACTTGCTTAACGAACTTACCCTAGTGCAAGCTACCTCACCGAGTAGTGGGAAATCCTCCAAGGAGTCTGAGTGAGTCTATCCAACATAGATACTAGGTACAACACCACATTCCCTGTGTTGTCACCTTGGGTATGAAGTCTAAAATATTATGGCCTCTATGGTACCACCTACTATAACAAAGGAGAGGGGGGGATAGTCGATAGTATGGTTTACATGCAAGTGTAGGGTAACTAAGCCCAAAACCACTTTTATAGATTCCTCATAGAGAGTGGTTTCTCCCAAGTGATCCCCATAATACGTGCAACCACTACACCAAGAACAATAAAGCAGGGTTGATTACTCTGTCGGCCACAATGAAACCTTGTTCTTGACCCTTGTGATAGAAGGGATTCCCAAAGTTAGTGATATAGAGACTGTATTTTAATCCCTAACTCAAAGATCTATGTTTGTTTTGGAGCTTTGGAAATTTATTCTCACAATCCTATTCCAAATCTCTACACCTATGCTAATATGGGTTTGAATATCCCTAGAAAAGTTGTTATATAAATTTTAATTAGCACTTGATTTTTGGTTATTTTTACTCAAAGGAGTGGTCATGAAATTGATGGCATTTTGACTCGACTCTTTAAACCATGCAAGAGGAAAATCAAATGCAAAAATTTAAACTTCAACGAAAACTAACTATGGTAAGGAGCAAGAGGTTTCAAGCAAGAAGTAATTTCTTGGTTGATTACTATGTGGATCAATTGACAAATTCTATGTGTGCATTGTTAATGACAAAAAGTATGAGATAATTATCTAGATAAATGGAAGTAGTCTTGAAAGATATTTCAACCCATTTTATTTTGATACAAAGAAAAAAAAAATACTACAGAATAACTCTTTTCTCTTAATGTTGATATCTCTCAGAACTTGTAAATTGTTGAAGGTGGCATTAAAACTATGTACTCCTGGTTTGGTTGGACAACAACCTCTTAAGAGGGTTTCTACTGGGTGTTACTGCAAAATTGGTATTTTTTCCTGTTGGCCTTGGATACAGTTTATTGCTGGTTTGGAACAACAATTAACGTTGGTTTAGATAATACTATTACTATTGGTTCATAATCATTGTTTTCTACTGCGTTGGATAGTAATTGTTATATGCACAAGTTCCCTTCCTGCTGAATATTATTGGGATATTGTTACTTGATAAATTAAGGACCAAAGAGGAAATTGAATATTACTTAATAATATTGTTTTGCTATACCTAGAGATTGACATGGCATATTTTTGATTGGTTAAGTGGGGTTATTCCCTACTCAATGTAAAATTATGGTGTATAATTACTAGTTTTCTAGTTGTCTTAAGACCCTGGAAACCCTAGTTTGTTGGCCCTCTATATCAAGATGCAAAGTATATCGAAGCAATGCTCTTTGGAAAAAATGGAGACTAATGCAGGAGCATTCAATATTCTAAAACCTAGACCTATGGAGTAGACCTAGGGGGTCTCTCAAGTTTACTAAGGGAGTTGGTTCCCTAAGGAAATTATTGTATTTCTCTAAGTTATGTACATGTGTTCTAGAAGATGGGATTGTTAGGAATAATAAGGTTTTTTTCTTAATTATCGATGTATTTGGTTATGAGGATGGAATGTAATCGAGTATTCCAAATCAAGACATATCTCGAGAGTGAGTTAGAGATATCCTAGAGATCGCATGAGGAGTTTAAGAGTTTAGAAATCCTAGAGGTTGGGTTGTTGAGAATTTTGAGGATTTGAACAATTTTCAGTTCAGAAACCCTCTTGTATAATATTGTAAGACTGAGAGGCATTGAGAGGTTAGAAAAGAGAGAGAGAGAATAGAGTGTATGTGTGTGATAGAAATTGTTGGCCTGTCATAAACTATTTCCCACACACTCTATCGACATTCCATGGAGAATTTCCTTAATTATGATGTTTGCATGATCTTGTGGAATTTATGGTTGCAACTCACCCTTTTTTTACAAAGGTCTCCTTGCAATTTTGTTATTTATAATGAATTTTAAAGGAATCTTAAGCAAAAAAACACTTTAAACATTTCTAAAGAATCCAAGCTCCATGGAGATAACCTTTGGTGGTGAGTGAAGGGTGTAAATTTAGGGTGGATTAAATGTATATCAATCATATGACATATTTGGAGCTAACTCTTGACTCTACTCAAACCATCGAAAAATTTTCATATCACTTACTTTCACAAAGTTGTAGTAGGTTTGTATTCAATCATTCCCCTAAAATGAACTTTAATCAACATTTAATGGTGGGAATGAGGGCGAGGGGACAACATTCAAAAGTTTTGATGATGGTTTCAATGAGATATTATGGGGGAACTGGCATCGGAACACATTTCTCATCAGTGACTTCAACATTCAACTTCAATACTTGACTTCAACATTCAACATTCAACTTCAAGATGATGAACCCTATGGTGGAAGGTAACCAAAAATTACTAATTTTGATGACATTATTGTAGTTCTATGACTCCTCTAGCTCACTGTGGCTCTTCTCTTTGAATCTGAATATTGTCTCTGACTCCTGTCTCATGGTCTAGGTAGGATCTTGGTGCTCTGACTCCTCTGGCTATAGGGAGGGTTTAGTTATTTGGGGATAGGGTCAAATATTATCGTGAGTATTGGGTTAGGGCTCCAGTGTGGGTTTCCATTTCTCATAATAAAGTTGGGTGTGAGTTGTGGGTCGGTTTTCGTTTTGTGAGTTAAGGCTCGAGCACGGGTAATTATATGTTATATATATTATATATATAAAATATGTTATATATGTTATATTATTATTATATTATTACATGTTATATATATTACATATATTTTATTTCATATATTATGTTTATGTATTATATGTTATATGTTATATAGTTGTCTATAAGGGTTTCATTGTTTGAAGTCTAGTCCTCCTAGTTTGATCTTGCTCCACTACTTCCAAGCCCTAAATTGCATTGATTAATTCCTCATATTTATGGTCTATGAAATCCATATTTTTCAAGATGTGTTTTGTTGCATGCCTTGTTCCTCAATTATATGCGTTATGAAGGATTTTTTATGTGAGTAAAGATCAATCAACTTGAAATACTTGGTGTCCTTGCCATGAGAAAATATTGTGTCTGGAATCCATTCCATAAGTTTTGCATCAATGGCATTAGAAGATATATTTATTCTTTTCTCCCTATATGACTCATCTATTCTTTCCACCTTTTCCTTGATTGCAATAGGGAATATTTTGTGGTACCTTGTTGTAGCTTCCCCGACTTCCATTTTCTCTCTAATTTTGTTTTTGGGGGTGGTTCCTTTACTAAATTTTTTGCTTGACCAAGACCTACTTCTCTTGACTACCCTAGTTTTGTATTCCTCCTTTGTTGGCTTCCCCTCTGTTTATTGTCCATTAATCGTTTCTAGTAGATCCCAACCTTTCACAGGACTATAAGTAAGAGTTCAAAATATATTTGGTATATTCCTCTGTGTTCATTCCAAAAATTCCTCTAAGACCATGTATGCAACAAGAAGTAGATAAGGTGAATCCCCCTCCATAAAAAAATGCACAACCTCCCTTCCTTCCCAAGTTTGAGCACCCCCCCCATCTACAAAAACACAAAAGGTATAGATATTGTCTCTTTCCTTCTAGATTAAGATTAAGAGGATCCAAGGAGGTGTAGGGAGTGTGTTATTCCAAGGAAATCCTATAGAATTCTAGGCACTACCAATAATGAAAAAAAGGTCTACAATATTGAAGCTTCATCCATGACTCATAAAGACAAACTTTACCTATGAAGTCCAAGCATATTTCTCCTTGTTTCTCATAACTAAAATGGACTAGTTGAAATTAACATGATCTCCTTGCCCTTTTGTAACCATCATTCACATAACAGGTGGAGTAATGAACATATGAATGGAAATTTGATCAATCATATAAGATAAATGGATAAACTTGAAACATCCTTACCATGATATTAACACACTACAACATGATAACTATACATTTCCACTTGAGACTCGATAAGAAAAAAAATCCTCCCCTTCCTTAATACACGTACCTTACATGCTATATAGGGGTTCCCCATCCGATCTATCTATGCAAAGACAATCCTCCTTTAGGCATGTTTCCTACATATCATCCCAAGTTCTATCTAAGTCTTGATTTACTAACAACACTCCCTCATTTTCCAATCTATCCACCAAGCTATTTATTGTACATTTGACATGAAGGGGGATGAGCACAAGGATAAGTGAAATATTGTTGGTTATTCATTCTAAACATGAGGAAATCCTCCATTTATATAACAACTTGTCCAACTTGGTACCATTTAACAATTGCTTGAGAACATTTACCATTATAAGGGAATCTCCTTCCACTTGTATTAAGTCATATCCATGAGTGATTGAAATGAGAAGGCATTTTAATAGAGTTTCCAATTCTATAGAATTATGTCTGTATGTCCCTAGAAACCCCACATATACCCTGAGGATATGACCTAATGAATCCCTAAAAATTCCCCCCTAGTCCCGAAGGACAAGGATTTCCCTTTAGAGAACCAATGAATATGAGTTTTATGAAGTCCAAAAGTGAGGAAAATCGCTTTTTGAAGGATTTAGCTTGGAGAGGATATGAGGTAAATTTCTCTCTTAGATTCTTGGAACCAATAATCTAGAGGGAAAGTATTCTTTGTTCCTTGTCAAAACATTTTTTTTCTTTTTGCTACCTAGGATAGACAGTTAATAGTTTCCTTTATGTTTTGCACAATGTTTTACCATAAAACCTCCATTCCCCTCCACTCACCTTTCGATATGTTTGTTGACAAAGTGTCCTTAGACATGTAATTTTATTAATAAGGAAAATGTAATTACAAGAATAAGAAAGGACTCATAATCTACTTAACCTCGCTTTAAGAAGGAGCTTGTTTATATAGCTCAACTCCAAACTAAAATCTAGGAGAACAACCAATCACATAATCACATGAGTATGATAGGTGTCCTTTACATAGAATCTAGGTGTCCTTATCCTAAAAAACTAGAGTAAACTAATTTCTAAAAATATTTAAACTAGAAAATACTTAGACTATAGAACTTTAGGATTATGAGGCTAACATTTCCCCCTTTAATCTGAAAGTTCATATTTACAAATACCAATTTCATCTCTGAACTTAGTGAACTTTATTCTACCAAGAGGTTTGGTAAAAATATCTGAAGTTTGATCTTCAGATGGACACAAATGAGGCTTGGTGATGTTTTTGATCATGAGCGATTTGATGAAGTGGTACTTGGTGTCGATATGTTTAGTATTTGATGAAATATTGTATTCTTGCCCATGTTTATTGTTGATTGACTATCGATCAATAAAGTAGTTGGTGATTTCTGAGTTTTACCAAGATCCTGTAAATTTTTTTGTAGCCATATAATCTCATATGTTTCTTCCCAAGCTGACATGTACTCTACCTCTACTGAAGAATTGGCAATTGTTGTCTACTTTTTGCAATTCCAAGATACTATTGATGAACCCATATTCATTAAATAGCCTGAAGTGGATGTTCTATCATCAATGTCACTTGCAAAATCAACATATGAATATCCAACAAGTGTAAAATTTTTGTTTCTTTTGTAGAGAAGACCAAAATATTTTGTACCCTGAATGTATATCAATACCATTTTTATTGAATTATAGTGACTTTCCCTTGGTTCCTGCATAAACCTTGAAAGTATAATGACCGAATATGAAAAATCTGGTCAAGTATTTGTCCAATAAATGACACTTCCAATCAATTTCATGTACCTTGTACTATTTACCAATCCCCCCCCCCCCCCTTCAAATTTTGAAGGTTTCAATTTTTTCTCCATGGGGGTAAGAGAAGGTTTACAATTTGCATGCCAAACTTATTTAACAATTCAGTGGCTAACTTATTTTGACTAAAGAATATTTGATTAGGATGTTAAGATACTTCAACTCCAAGATAATAATGAATTTTCCCTAAATTAGTCATTTTGAACCCTACTTTAAGTTCTTCCTTAACCTGTTTAATGTGAGATTCATTATTTCTTGTTATGATTAAGTCATCAACATAGATTACAAGTATCACCAAGTGCTTATCCTACATTAGAAAATACAATGTATCATCTGATTCACTTCGTTGAAAATCCACCATTCGTGGGTAATCATCCATTTTTTCATACCAAGCTTGAGGAGCTCGTTTCAAGACATATAAAACCTTCACAAGTTTGCAAACTTTATGTTCTTGTCCTTCAACTTCAAACCCTTGTGGTTGATTCATGAAAATATCTTCCTTTAGATCGCCATTTAGGAAGGAACTTTTGACATCCATTTGATGTAATTTCCAACCATCTTGTGCAACCAAATTGATAACAATTCAGATAGTATTCCATTTAGTTGTGGGTGCAAAAGTTTCTTCATAATCAATTTCTTCCTATTGAGAAAAAACTTTAGCAACAAGTCTTTCTTTGTTCTTGTCAATTTTACCATTGGAATTGTAATTTACTTGGTAAACCCATTTACAATCGATGTGATTAACATCAGGTGGACAATAAACTAAGTTCCAAGTCCCATTTGCAAGTATTGAATCATATTCATTAATAATTTTTTCCTTCCATTCTTTATGTCCAACTGTTTCAAAAAAAGTAGCAAGTTCAATGGAAGCATGAGCAAAATTAACTTTTGATCTTGAATATCCCCTAGTTCCTATTTTTTAATTTCATCTGAATGAACACATTTGAGAAGTTGTTCATCCCACTTTGGCCTCTTATGTTGAGGGGATTGTGGATCTGAATCACCATTATTATTATTAAAAAGAGGATTTTGAAAAAATGAGACTCTTCTTTCATATGAAGTATATGAGGTTGGAGAAGATTCTTTTGAAGTTTCAGTATCAAAAGAGTCTTTGATAGTTTAATTATCAGATGAATCAGAAGAACTTTTTGATAAAGAGATGTCTTCTAAAGAAACAAAGTCTTTTTCAAACCAAAATGTTTTCTTTGACATGTTTACCCTTAGTGTTTTTCTTCTCTAAATGACTAAGGAGATGACTAATCTCATCAAAAATTTTACTTTCAATTTCATCAAAATGACATCTCTACTAACAATGAATTTTTCATTTCAAATAAACCTATACCCTTTCTTTTCATCAGAGTATCCAATGAAGATACATTTCATACTTTGATTTTCTAATTTAGTCCTCTTTTCCTTAGGAACTAAAGCATACCATGTTCAGCCAAAAAGCCTAAGATGATTTACCTTGGGTTTAAAATCGTACCAAGCTTCATAAAGATTTTTTACATCTAAAGCTCATATAGGTGATCAATTTCTAAGATAAACTATAGTATGGATTGCTTCAACCCAATATTTTGTGCTCAACCCTTTAAACTGCAATATAGATCTTTCCATGCCCATGAGAGTTATGTTCATCATTTTAGTAACTCCATTCTGTTGTGGAGTATAGGAATTTTTTAATCGCCTCTTAATTCCATTGTCTCGACAATAATCATTGAATTCAGTTGAAGTGAATTCTCCTCCATTATTTGTTCTAAAAGTTGCAACATTTTCTCTAGTTGCATTTTCAACCGTGTGTTAAAAATTTGCAAACTTTTCAAAAGATTCAGACTTTGCATTTAAAAAGTACACCCATGTCATTCTAGTGTAGTCATCAATGAAAAATATAAAGTATTGACATCCACCGAAATAAGATTCCATTGGACCACATATATCACTGTGAATCAACTGCAAATACTTTTTTTCTTGCCATGAGCTGGTTGGAAAAGATTCTCACCTTTTCTTGCCAAAAATACAAGCTTCACACTTATAATTTTCTCTCTTGAAAGTTTGAAAACCCTTTACCAAATCTTGGGACTTAATTTTCAAGAGACTATCAAAGTTTAAGTGACCAAATCGACAATGCCATAATATGAATGAAGACATTTGAAAATTCATTGTTGCTGCAAAATCATGCTTTCTTGGGATAAATTTTCCCTTTGTTACCACTCTGCAATTTCATTTGTATGAGGAAACAAATGACAGAGGTAACCTACAGATCAACTTTAAGATAGGAAACTAGCCTTCCCGACCTAGAGGGGGCTCTCTTTGAGACTTAGTCTTTAAAAGGTAATGGCTTTGAATTATCATCTAGGTTTGATGTGTTTGTGAAATATTTCTGGTCATGCTGGCAAGGAAATAAAAACCTTGGGCTATGGAGTCAAATTCCAACAGAGAGAGAGAAATAAATGACTTGGTAAATGAAACTTTGAGAGGACAAAGGCTAATTAGGAAATGGTCTTTCAGTTCAAACATCATTGTGTCGGGCAAAAGAAAGAGTACATAAAGAAAACTCAGAGCACCATTGAAGATGAATCCTAAGCTACTTGGAAGAAAACATGAGAGTATAAATGGAGAAGTCTGTAGCACCACGCAATTAATTCCAAACTTATTTAAATGTTCCAATTTAAAAAGAGTGAAGACATGAAATATATAGAAATAGAAGTACATACACAAAAGAGATCACAATACATCATACCAACACCGTTATAATCTTTTCGTCAAATCCTCAGGACTTCTGCATTATATTTCAATCGGTTTCAAAGATTACATTCAATAGTCTACTTTCTACACTACTTTGCCAACCAACCTGGTTTACATGGAAAATATACACTATATAGAAAAAGATGTGCCCCTTGGGTTGCCATTCCCCCAACCACTACTCCTAGAATGTCGAATCTGGTTATTCTCCTCCAGATGATCTTTTGAATGGAATTTACTAAGAATAGAAACTTGACTGTACCAAATCATTTCATAACCAATGTTTCTACCATGATCGTTCGGTCATCGACAAGATTCCATCAATAAGAAGTGATGCGTTGGTGTTTTCTCCTTTGGAGGGTCACTTGAACGATAGATCACGTTGTCATACTTCTGCCACCCATCGTAATAGGCTTTTATCGATGTCGCATGACCATTGGATGTGGTACACATGTGGCAGTTGATTGTGGACTATCACTTGTGTTTTCTAGGTGGAGACGATGGTCAGGGGACCACACATCCTTTTTCAAAACTGTTGTGAGTTCCACCTACACTTGTCCTTCTCGACAGGTGGGATTTTTAGTCTCTGGGCACTATATATTGACCGCGCGGATACCCTCCAGGTTCCTTGCTTTGCAGTAGGAGGCAAGACATAGGGAGGGAGGCATTACGTGCCACATTCAAAAAGATAAAAATAGGTTCAGGTCGATTATGCTTCTGGCCTTATCTACAGTCTTGATATCCTAACCATTTTTCTTAGGGATCAGTTTCGACTTTTCAGATTCTTTACATGTCTTCGCAAGACCTCATTCCCTTTTAGCTTTGTTTGAGAACTGACTAGAGCTGCGCGAATGTCTTCCATAGCTGGTCCACATCCCCTGAAATTCTCTGTGACTTTCTCTTGTGACTTTCTCTGTTCCTCGCACAACTAGATGATCATGTCTTGCGCTTCTCTGAGCTATCTCTTGAGCCAATTCACATTCCCTTCTCGGCTCTGCGACGTTGATGTATTGACCATCCTTTCCACTATATACTTTATCACTTATTTTTTGATCCAGATGGATATCGGTGGCCACCCACCTTTTCCTACTGGCTCAAAATAGTTTTCTGACAATTTTGGCAATTTACTATTTTTAGCAGTTTTAACTTTCGGGGCCATTTTGAGGGACTAAATGAAGGTTTTTCGGTATCAAGTTTTGTCGTTATGGTGAAAGACATAATTGAACACCAAAAATTAATATCCTTGATGATACCTTTCCAACGGGCTATCACACACCTAAAACAAAGATCGCATGCAAAAGTTACGACCCCGGGAAGTTGATGTACTAACTTACCCAAATGGGGCCCACATGACTTTTGGCGCTTTATCTGCCAGGGTTAGGTTTTTGGATGTCTATGGTTTTTGGAATTCTTCTTTATTGTAAAAAGGCCTTCAAATCCTCATTGTAATATTCTTCTTATGAATGCACACAGTTGTCACATCCCTTATCAGAGATAAGCCACCACCATTCCAACAAGCTTGTTTCCCCTACATTTTACAGTTTCATCTAATTTCATTATTGAATAGAAAACTAGTTTTACTGTATCTCTATTATTTTGTGTTAAGAACCTGTTAATAATATTTATTCATTTCTTTCTACTCATAAAATCCGGATCAGTGATATCAGAGCCATCTTCTCCTTGTCGTCTTAATGCATGTCCCCAACAAGGTCGAAGTACAAAGAGTTGGGTCTTGAGCTTGTTTCTCTTGAGGACAAAAGCTCTCGCATGCCCAAGTGACCTCTCATGGAAAAAGAAAAGAAAGATGATAGGATAGGAGATCCTTTCAAACTTTTGATTGAGGAATCCCTCATGCAATAGAGGAATGATATGATGGATAGTTTCGTGCAAATCCTTCAGCAACTACCAACAAACGACGCATCTTCTTCGAATGGAGGCGCTGCCCCCTTCAAGGTACAAATAAACTTCGATATTCCTATATTTGAAGGTTAGATAGACGTAGATGTTGTAGACAAGTGGTTGAATCTACCAGAATGGTATTTTTCTATCCATAACTTTTCGAATAGAGAAACGATTACTTTTGCGCTCCTCAAGGTCATTCTCCATGTCAAGTATTG
>JASDQU010755096.1:16749-37248 GCA_032191745.1 Picea mariana | reverse complement strand
GTAATGATCTGCAACGAAACGTTTTTCATGTGTGTGTGTGTGTGTGTGTGTGTGTGTGTGTGTGTATGAGAAGTAGAATAATTGTTAATGGATGAATAATGAATGGCCAAAGGTCATATTTCTAGTCAAATACCTTGGAGTCGGAGAAACTCTGAAAATTTTGAATGTGGCCAATGACCAATATGAGGTCCAAAAACCTGATTTTAGAGAAACTCTATTTTGTGGCCAAAATCCAGATCAAGACGGAGCTATGATACCATTGTGGTGAACCAACCCTGTTCACTATGTAATATCCAAAATGCTTGGAATATAAATATATCCATAAGGACAATAAATAATGATATATTGAGTTAATGTATAAGAATGAATGGGATATTTGATCACAATGACAATGACGGCCATATATAGCCACGCAGAGGTGCTCTTTCATTAATAGACATGTCTTTTGGACAAGGGATGTATTTTCATTATGATGTATTAATTATTATTATTATTATTATTATTATTTTAATAATCCAGAGTCTTTGTATTTTTGATAGGGAGAAAATATACAAATGTTTTTTACTATTGGCCTGCCCACTGGGAAACCAGACCAACAAAAAAATGTAACATTGTCATTCAATGTGTGTTTGATATATATAAGGCCTATAACTGATAAAATAAAGTAGGAATAGCTCCTAGTTCCTCTATGATAACCTCTATCCTTATTTAATCTACTAAGCAGAGGTGGTAAACCCAAGCCTTGCTAGTAATTTAACAAAAACCACAGAATGAACAAGATATAACTTAGCTAATGTTTTGTCCTGTTGCCACCGGGTCTTGGGGATGATCATAGTCAAAATTGGACAGATCCATTTCGGTCATATTGTCAGCAATCACATTTATCTTGTGGTCAACCAACTTGATCTGGAGCTGCAGGTCATCGAGTTGTAGGAGGACCTCTTGGTAGGCTTCATGGTGGTCCAACATAACTATGTCCATTAGTTTTTTCAAGTACCAATAGATGTTCACAATTTTCAGGTACTGCAAGGACCTACCATGAATAGAACCAATGTCAGGAACCCATGAGCTAGTCGTCTCCTTCACCTCATTATCCGAGATGAATTTCTGTAGAACTCGAACATCAGCCTTGGCCATATCCATTTCCGATTGAATTTTCATAGGGGTGGCTAAGCGATAGGACTCCACAGAATTCTCAGCCGCATCCACCAGTGGAAATCCCGAATGAGTTCTAGGTCAGGGATAGGTTCCCCCCCGACCACCATTGGAGGAGCTTCCCCAAGCCATGTAAAAGGATGTGGATAACCAAAGTGCAGGATGCAAAAGTGATAAAGGAGAGAAATTTCCCATTGTAGAGTGCAACAGGGAGGTTGTGGAGGAATAAGAGAGACAGATAGTAATTCATCCAGAAGGGGACGCAACTGACATAGATATCCAACGTGAAGGCCCATAAATGGGTAATTCTCTCATGATTTGTATATATATGGGCCGTATCGGACATCAATCTCCTTTGTTGTGCCACCTTCCCAACCCACATGAGAAGGACAACAAACTCGAGCTGGTAAGTGTTAGGTAGATAGAGAGGCAGTGGCAGGAGGCAGAGGGTCCATAGTGATAATGGTTGAGGCCATTCAAGGTAAGGTGGAATAAGTCCACTATATTATTAAATAAGGCCCACTATGGTATTTAGATATAATAAACAGGTAGTTAGATATAATAAATGTAAGAGGACTTCTTAGAAGGTTTTACTTCTAGAAGATTCCTCCTCTAGAATGTTCTTAGGTAATGGTAGCACTATATAAAGGGGTTCAAGAAATGTAATGGGATATGAATATAAGTATTGTATTTGGAGCAGTAGCTCAATAGGAGGAAGCCCCCTTGAAGAGACAAGTGAACAAGAGAGGATCCTTTCCATAATAGGATCCATTGTATGGTGTTTCCCTACCTCAATGGCTTGATATAATAAAGTGTGGTTTTATATATTGTTTCATATATCTTGTGTGGTGATTGTATTCAGATATCTTTTGCACTATTGTGGTATTTTGTATTCAGGTATTTGGAGCTTAACAATTGGTATTAGAGCACTTTCCTTGGCCAAAGAAGGAAATAATTTTTTTCTCTTTTTGCAGAATTGTTTTTTAGGGAAAAAAGAGGGCGACGCACTTCAGGTTCCGATATGAATTTTTCTATGTATAATTTGGCCAAAAAAATTGTATATTTGAATTTCTCTTTAAAAAATACCCAATTTAAAAAAAAACATCGGCCAAAATGGAATCCGGGAAGTAAAGTTATGAGCATTTTAAATTCATCAGTTTTTGTTTTTCCTGAAAAAGCCGTGATTTTATGTAGTGATTTATTTTTAAAACCCTTGTTCTATTTTTGGGGGTTTTCATAGCAAGATGTATTTTATAGGGAAATGTTATGGCCCTAATATTGAATCATTCATTAAATAAAGAAATTCAGCATGGGAAGAGAATTGGCCCCATTGGGTAGCTCACAAATTACAAGGTGTTGCTGCCATTTGGTGAAAATCGCTTGATTATAAGGAGATGATGACACTCTCCAATGGAGAATTTGAACAATATTGTTATATAGGTGATCTCATGTAAAAATAAGGATACTGAGAGCACCAGGGGTTTATTTTCATGTGGAAAATCTATATTACAGGTTCATGGTTGTATTCATAAAGAAAATGTCATTGTTTCTATTAACCCTAGTTGCCAACAAAATTTTATCAATGTTCAGTTGGTTAATAGATTACAAGTTCTTGGAAAGAATATTCAAAACACATAGGTTGTTGATAAACATGTTCAAATTTTTAAAGATTTGAATATCACTATGGATAAATATGTGTTGCATTTAGATTTTCATGCTATAGATATGAATGATGTGGATATTGTTTTGGGATATCCTTGGATGGACTCAGTTGGTATAGTTAATATTAATGTTCTAAAGAAGTTTTAAAAGCTTTGGTACAAGAAAAAGAAAATCACATTGCATGATGTGTATCTCAGTAAGAAAGATGGGCCCATGGAGGCCAACAAAAAAGTTATTGCAGAGTTTGAAATTGAATCAGAGGTAGAGTCTATAGAAGGAGATGAAACAAAACCACATGAAGGACATAATAAAGAAGCTAAGGAGGTCATTGAATCAAAGGCACAAAGTGTTGTAGATTTGAAGAAAAAAGAATAGATTCCTATATTTTTTGTATATCTCCATCCACTTCATATAGAGAAACTACATTCATCAAGGCAAGGGCATGTTCATCAACACATTTATGCACCAACATGGAACCAGACAAGAAACCGTTCAAGAGGTGCATGGAGTACTACCGACACTACGGGAAGAGCTCATGCTACAGAAACAATCCCATGGCAACCCCAGCATGATGCAAAGAAATATCGAGGTGGCAAGGCAACAAATGAGCATCATGTTTGACTTCCATTATGTTGGATGGATGGTCGTACTTGGTACCAGTTAGCTACATTACTTAGCTTCTCATATTGTATGGCTTCTTCTCATGTTTCAAGGATGAAACATGTGAAGGGGGATGTAATGTAGTATACCTAGGGATGTACTATGGGGTGCCTAGGGAGGTACCCAATGGGAATGTGGTTATGTATTATTAGGGGAAGTCATTTAATATATGAGAATGTGGTCATTCAATGTAAGGTGGACTAGGTCCATTATATCAATAAAGGCTCACTATGGTAGTTAGATGTAATAAATGTGAGAAGGATCTATAGAAGGTTCTTAGGGTATAAAGAGAGATATATAAAGAAGTGTAAGAAATGTAATGAAATATAGTGAAGAATGTTGTGAATGTATCAAGAATTTCTTGAGGAGTGTTATCCTTCCTTAAGGATTAATATATGGTGTTACCCTACCTCAAGGGTTTTGACTATTTCTTGTGTTCATTAATTTCGTGAATGTTTTGGTTCATTCTTGTTGATATTGTGGGTTTATTTTGATATTTATCTTCAAATCTATTTAGGTAATTAACATTGAGAACATCGTAAATAAAAGTCCTAGTGTCATAAATACCTTTCATAATAGTACTCAAGTTATCCAGGGAAGCAAGATTTGTGTTTCGCAAGATGTAGAACAAGATCACAGCCTCAAATTTAACAAATCAATAGGAATATGAATCTAGTTTTCTGGCTTGTTATTATAAATTTCTTCAACTTCCTTTGAGGCACCAGAGTATCTACCCTTTCACATTTTCATACAACAATGTCTTGGTAATAAAATTCCATTGCTCACAATTTCACTCCAATGCAATTACTTTTATAGAGAATCAAAACATGCTAAAGCAATTTAGCCATTTTCTAGCATACTAAGATTGGGTTTATTTCCAAGCCTTCCATTTTCATAAAAAAATTACAAAGCTTATAGAATCCTTTCTTGAATATGTCAACTACCTAGTCAATCCTTTCTTGAAGATGTCAACTACATCGTTAGATTATGTATTGGGTCAAATTATGACAACGTCTAGCTTTAACATTACAAATATAGGGTCAAATTATTCATTCTCCATAAATTCTCCCCTTTTACTAACTATGTTTTCTCATTCGATGGAGTGTAGGTACAACCGAACATGTTCTTTTCATACCTATCAACCTGGAGCGAGGGAATTTTTGGAGGGAGGGGGGAAAGTGTTATGTCCAACACATCTAACAGGGAGAGATCAACTAGAGGTGAAAAGGTCAAAAGAAAATTATGTAGGTGCATGTAATTCTTTCTTTTTGAAGGAGGTTCATGTTATTATGACAATGAGAGAATAGGTAATGTCAAGGTTCCTTTGAGGTACAAACATATAGTATATAGGGCCCCAGATCGATGTTTCATTGTGCACAATTAGAACCTCGTGCCAATATCTCTAATGGTTATCCAAATATGCTTTTATATTTGAAAATAAAAAAAATTCACTTTTTGGGCCTCATCTTAGGGTTGAAAAAACAAAGCCCAAGAATGGCACATAGTTAACCAAAAGGCCCCCCAAAATAGTGCAGTGTTGCACACGATTGACACATTGTTGCAAGCTCTCGAATGGGTATCTAAATATGATTTTATATTTGAAAATAAAGAACTTCAATTTTTGGGCTTTGCCTCAAGGTTGACTAGAAGAGACCCAAGAATGATTCATTTTTGACCAAAAGGGTCCCTAGAATTATGCGGTGTCATGCACAATTGACATCCCATGCCAACCTCTTCAATGGGTATTCAAATATGATTTTCGATTTGAAAACTGATAACTTCACCTTTTGGGCCTTGCCTTGGGGTTGACCAAAAGAGGACTAAGAACAAAATGGAGTTGACCAAAAGGGGATCCAGAATGGATATCATCACACATAATTGGGACCTTGTTCCAATCTCTCTAATGGGTATCCAAATATGATTTTAGATTTGAAAACTGAGAATTTCACTTTTTGGGCCTTGCCTCAGTGTTGACTAAAAGAGGCCGAAGAACAATTCATAGTTCACCAAAAGGGGCCCTAGAATGTCATGTCATCGAGTGCAGTTAGGAACCCCCTTCTAATCACTCCCATTACATATCCAAATATTATTTTCAATTTTAAAACCAAGAAATTCACCTTTTGGGCCTCGCCTTGAGGTTGACAATGAACGATGAACCAAAAGGGGCTCCAGAATGGCACATAATTGTGTGTGATAAGGATCCTATGCCAATATCTCTAATGGGTTTCGAAATATGTATTTAGATTTGAAAACCAAGAACTTCACTATTTGGGCCTTGCCATGGAGTTGACCAAAATAGGCCCAAGAATGACACAAAGTTGACCTAAATGGGGCCCATAACGACACAATATCATGTAGAATCGAGTCCCTATGCGAACCTCTCAAATATTTTTCCAAATATACTTTTAGATTTGAAATAAGAGAACTTCATTTTTTGGGCCTCGAGTCAAGGTTGAACAAACAAATCCCAAGAACGACCTGTAGTTCACCAGAAGGGTCCCCAGAACGACACAACATTGCTCTCAATTGGGACCTCATGCAAATATGTCCAATGTGTATCTAAATATGATCTTAGATTTGAAAATTGAGAACTTCACTTTTTGTTCCTCACCTCTAGGTTGACCTAAAGAGGCCCTAAAATGACCCAGAATTAACCAAAAGGGGCCCCTGAATGGTGCAATTTCATCCATGATCAGAACCCCTTTCCAATCTCTTCAATGACTATCCAAATATGCTTTTAGATTTGAAAAATAATATATTCACTATTTGGGCCTCGCCTTGGCATTGACCAAATGAAACCTAAGAACGACCTGGATTTGACCAAAAGGGACACTAGAATGGTGCAATGTTGCTTGTGATCAGGACCATGTGCTAATCTCTACAATATGTTTCCAAATATGATTTTATATTTTCAAACCAATAAATTCAATTTTTGGGCCTTGCATTGGTATTGGTAAAAAGAGGCCCAAGCATGACCTAGAGTTGACAAAAAGGGACCTAGAATAGTGTGGTATCACACATGATCTGGTCCATGTGCCAATATCTCTATTGGGTATCCAAATATTCTTTTATATTTGAAAATCGAAAACTTCACTTTTTGGACCCCACATTGGGGTTGACCAAAAGAGGCCCAAGAACGACTCAGAGTTGACCAAAAGGATCCCTGAAATGGTGTGTTGTCAAACATGATAAAGACCATGTGCCAATCTCTCCAATGGGTATCCAAATATGTTTTTAGATTTGAAAACTAATAACTTCACTTTTTGGGCCTCACCAGGGGGTTGACTAAAAGAGGCCCTAGAATGATCCAGAGTTGACCAAAAGGGGCCCTAGAAAAACATGGAATCACATGCAATCAAGACCCCATGCTAATATCTCAAACATGTATCCAAATATGCTTTCGATTTGAAATATGAAAACTTCACTTTTTGGGGCTTGCCCTTTAGGATGATCAAAATAGGATGATCAAAATAGGTGCATGAATTAAATGGAGTTGACCAAAAGGATCCCCAAAATGATATAGTTTCACGTGAAAATGAGGCCCTATGCCATTCTCTCTAATGGGTATCAAAATACTCTTTTAGATTTGAAAATCGATAACTTCACTTTTTGAGCCTTGCCTCGGGATTGACCAAAACAGACCCAGGAACAACCCAAAGTTGACCAAAAAGGACCCCAAAATGGTGTAGTGTCATGTGTGATAGGGCCTTATGCTAATATTGATGAGCAAAAAATTATACTGAGAGGGGGGGTGAATCAGTATACGATTTTCTTTTTACTTTTTCAAACATTCATCAACCATAATAAAATAATCACATGTTAACTACAAAACATGGAACACAATATTTACATGGAAACCTTTTCGAGACAAAACCACAAAATTTATGTTTATAATTATTTGTAGGCACTAACCTACTGTTACAAATATTTTTAGGCACCAATATTGATGCAAACCCCCACCACTCTCAAGGCTCATGTGACCTACTGGTCTAAGGATCGTTCTTCTGCGAGGCTGAAACAACTTTCGGATCCTTGCTGGATCCCTTCCAAAATGCACACAGGCCCTTTAAATCTTCCTACATGTCCAACAAAGACCCTCAGGCACTTTTACTAAGCCTATTTATGCCTTTAAAATCAAATTTGGGCACTGTTGGCACAGGGGCAGACCTAGGGGTCAACACTTCAACAACGCACCAACAAAACCCTAACTACCAACCCTTTCGACAACACCTGTGAAGCAGATGAAGTCTCACCTGAGGTAGAGGCAGGGGTGGTTGAAGGACATAGATGTTTGCAACCTAGCTGGGACACATATCTGTGATTACAATACCTTAACATAGCATTTAGCAGTTATCATTCCTTAGTATCTAGCCTTTGTTTACAATGCAGATAAACCGTAATTACAAAGAAACACAATATTCAACAAGATCCAACAAATTCAAGCACTAAGCACATCAAAATAGACTAGATCTGGTACTTATTCACATCACCAAGCACTAAGATATCGTACAAGATACATCTAAACATACATTACTGTACTAAGAATAAATCATATGAGAACTAAAACAACCATAATGCATAAAACAACCATAACACAGGATATACATGGTTCACCCCTAGCCTGGGGCTACATCCACCAACTCTTCTTCTCTTTATTGCCTTTTGTCAATCATCTACATGCATTGAGCCACAGGATCCTACTCCGCATAGGACATGAGATTTGCATGCACTCCACCGGATCCTCTTTCCTCTAGCTAGGTTACAGCACAAAGCCCTCTTACAATATACACAAGCTTCTTACATCCACTTGCACTTACCTCTGCTAGTGTCCAACACAGCATGCAAAAAGCATTTATAACTATCACTTGCACTTAGCACAACATCACACATATGCACATATTTTCTCCTCTTACATTTCCTAGACATCTATTTATACATTACAAAAGGGCCTAGACATGGGTAAACCCATGGGTTGACATCCCCATACCCGTTACATAAGCCCAAAACTCAAAAATCCCTAAAAGGGGGCTGAGATCCCGTAATCTCTGCTTTGACTTGTGCTATGCATTCGACAGCATGTCAAAGTCCCAAAAAGGGGTCAAAAGTGACCAAGGATCTTCAAAACTTGGTCAAGGGCCAACAGGCCCCCAACACTCACCTGTGACTCATCCCGAGTCACTCTGATCTTGGTAGATCTGCCTCAAAATCCTTGAGCCTAGCTTGAGTTTCTTCGCCAGGGCCTCTTGCTTGGCGAATTCCTGAATAACTACCTCATTCACAGGTTCTCCCAAGCATTGTTCGACTACAATGACTACTTGTTCTAGCTCTTCTCCTCGGCCTTCAAATTCCTCAAACAGTTGGCAAGCTTCATCCTAGACTGGTTGGAGCCTCTGAGCCACTTCCATGACTTTTCTCTATATGGTATGGACCTGCTGTTGAGTAGTGCACTGTTCCTGGGACCTTTTCATCCTCTCAACTACTAACAAGAGTTTCAATTGTGTCTGTACTGTCGCTTCTTGCTACTTTGCCTCCTGGAGCCGTGACTCCAATGTCTTTAGTTCAGGGTCCTCAGTAAGTCGCTCATAAGTCTACGCACTTCTACTGCTAAGATGTTTACATTCCAAAGCTAATGATCTAATCCTCTCAACTACACTCCGGGAAGTGGCTTCTCTTTGGTCTCACACATCCTTCAGAGTACTTGGTATTGTTTGTAGCTCTAGATCTGTTATTGTCTGTTGAAGCTACTGGATGGCTTCAGCAAGCTTCACTACTTGGTGCTCCACTAGATATTCCTCCTTTTTCTCTAAGCCCGTCATAGAGCAAAGTGCTCTGTTGACTGCTTCTTTTATTCCAACCTACTCTACAAGCAGTTGTTCCTTCTCTTGCTGGATCCGCCCTCTCTCCTCTTCAAACTTTGTTTGTAGGTCATCCTTTTCTTGTTGCACAAATCGACATTTCTCTATCACTTCTTCCTGTGCTTTCTTAAAGGCCACTGTGGCCTGTTATTTTTTTTCCTGTGCGCGATGAAGGCGAGATTTGGTCACATCAGCTATTCTACGGAGTTGGGTAGGATCATCTCCCAACTCTGGTTATTCTGATGGTGGGGGCGTAGTGGACACTGTGTGGCTGGATTGAAGGGCTTGCCGTACCCCTCTTAGCTCTGCTTCAAGCCTTTCGTACATGGTCTCTTACTTGGCTTCATTTCTCTAAAAAAGATCTTCCGAGGCATCTGATACAACTACGATGATGAAGTTGAAGTCATCGAGCGTTAGCACAGTCTGCAGCTTGGTCTTACTAGCTTTTGACTTCTTTTGTGATGTGTATTTCGTGGGAGAAACCTTTCTTTTGTTAGACGGATCTGCGTCATCAGGGGGATTCTGTGGAGGTGTTAATTCACCTTGCTTCTTCTTGTCTTATTCTCCATTGTTCTCTTCTTTGTCTACTTCTTCATCACCTCCTCCTCTAGGTGATTCTGAAGCAGTCTCTTCTGATGCGCTTTTCAGCTTCTATACCTCTTCTGTTTTCTTCCTTCTGCTAGTTCCAGGTGTATAGTACCCTTCGTGAGTGACCACCCGGGCTTCCCATTAGTTCAGGGTTGAACAGTTCTGCGGGGTCAACCGGGATAAGGATCTCTGTAGGCCATTCCTTAGTTATTTCTTCTAGGTCCTCCTCTATGAGTTTGTAGTAACTCTGTAGTACTTCTATGTGTTCATCTCCACGTACAATGATATAGATAAAATGTTTTTCTGCGTGGAAATTCACAAATGGCTTGAACCTATGCAGGGTGTTCGGTGTCATATGAGGGACATCCTTAATAGCCTTCTTTAACTGTAGGTAGTAGGTGTGGAACACCATGTTTGACTGCCATTGTTTTCCCATATCGCTCGAATACCAGAGCGTGGTAAAGTTCGCGGCTATGGGTTCAAGATGGATCTATTTCAGGGAAGGTCACACCTTTCGACATCTCCCAAGATATGAACGTGGTGGGGATCAACAACCAACTAAAGTGGAACTCATAGCCCTGATTCTGAGCTTCATGGTAGTCTTGTTCTAACTGGTTCACTAAGTAGCTTGCCCAATTCATTTGTAGCCCCTCCACGCATTTTCCTGCGAGGTCAACAACAAACCCCGTGACCTGTGTCTATCTGTTCTTTCTTACTAGATTACCATAAATCAATTGGTAAGCGAGGTGCATTGCACCATTCTAGATGGAGGATACCTTGTAGCCTTGCTTCCCCTTCTCCACATCGACATAGGTATCTTTAATCTTCTGCGCCAGAGCGCGGTCTGTAGCCTTTCTTGGGTAAAAGTCTTGCGGGTCTGGTCCCTGCATGCTCAATCTGGTGATCCGATGGATCAACGCTGGATCGATGGTGATGTGTCTGTATAGCCATAAATAACCGCCATGGAAGCTCGACAGCAGGATCTTAACGCACACATTAACCTCCTAGTGCCTTCAAAAATGGGGTATCTTGATTATGTTCAAGATGGTGGACTGCACGAGGTCCATAGTCCATGGTTGGGGGATTATCCTTGACTTCTTCCCCTTCGTTCTAGTCAAATACCTATGAGGTGTGAGCATGCTAAAGTTCTTGCAGTCTACCAAGTTGAAGTCGTTGATCTTCAACATTAGAATCTTATCCTGCTGAGGCTTGCCTGTGTGTATCCCCTTCGGGAGGTATGCAGTAATCAGGGTGTAGTCGAAGTCCCTAGGGACACTGTCACGATTCACTGCATCGGCTAGAGGCAGGATGTAGTTGGGTAGGATGGATGGGATTAAATTTGCATTTTCCAAGTCATCTCGATGCTTCGTTCTTTTCTCGGCTATAGCTCGGGATGGTTCGTATTCGCGAGCAGTCGACAGGGAGGCTTGCACTCCTCTCGTCGATGAAGCTTGAATTCTGATGGACATCATCTTCTCAGCCATAAGTTCGATTAGAACTTCTTCGACAGACTTTTCTATGGCACTGAGTTTGTCTGACATGCACGCTCGAGATCAGGAAACTCAGGGTGATTAACAAACACTCAATGAAATGGAACAGGTTGCGAAGTCTTAGTAAACACAGTGCGACAATAATGATTTCTCTTGGATACAATTAGCAAAAGTGTTCTCAATGCAACAATCGACAGAATAAGTAGACATCGATGTAACAGATCCCTCCAATAGTCAAGAAGCCTTCATCAATGTAGTTATGTCCACTACGACGCGGTACCAATGGTCCAATGGTGAGCTTTCTGATCATAACTGTTGTTTTAACCATTCGGGAATGGAAATCTAACGGTCATAATGCCTCTAATGGTTATATTTCTCTGCCACGGTGAAGTTCCAATCTGATTTTATCTGATATTCCGGCCAAGTTCAAATTCTGGAGACCTTCCTTCTGCGAAGTCTTCTCTGGAACTTCCTGTAACTTCTCTAACTTTGCTTTCTTCTTTTTGATCTTTCTATCCTTCTTCCCTGTGATCTACGTCTTGGTATTCCTCTTTCCATTCTGATTCTTATCTCCTCTTGGCATATTAACTTCATGATGTTGGTGGTCTTTCCTAAGATTCAAGGGCAATACTTCTTCTCTGTCCGGGGTAGGTTCTCTACTCTTGTGTATAGACAGGTGGTTCAAGTCTTCTTGTGTTCTTTCAACTTCGACATCTAAATTTCTGGTCCTTAGTAGCTTCGACTGGTTTTCTTGTTCTGTCAGTAAGTGTTCTATTCTCTTAGCCATGAAGTCTCTTAGGTATTTCTTTTTCTGTTCTAGAGCTTCCTCTTCTTTTCTTTGGGTCTGATCTTTCTCAATCTAGGTTTTTCCTAGTAACATAACAAATGGGGTGTTGTTCTCAATAAATTTAACAAGCTCAAATTCTTCCTCCGTCGAAGTTCCATGAATAGTCATAGATGTCTGGGTAAGTCTTCCACATAGGGTTATCATCTTTCCTTTGAATAATCCTATTCCTCCCAATGAAGGAATCATAGCAGGATTTTCGAAAATTTCCCAGGTTCTTTCTGTCATGATATTCACTTGTGTTTCCTCATCCATAAAACAGTCTATGTCGAAGTCTCCTATTCTTGTTTCTATGCACTCTTTTTCTTTGAATATATCTGATAAGTTGATATCTCTGTGGTCATTCAGGGTTTCTTTCATTTGTAGTAATACAGTCTTTGATTCTTTCTGGGGTTTTGCCATGGTCTCAGTTTCTTAGCCTTCCTAAGGGTTTTCTTGTCTCATATTCATTCTTTCAAACTTAGCAATCATTCTGGGGAAATCCATAACTTCATGGTCCATAGCTTTACAAAAAATTCAAATAGGTTTTCTACCAGGGCATTCCTTAGTAATATGTCTCGGTCTTCTGCAACTGTAACAAAGAGTTAATCCTCTCTTTCTCTTAAATGATACCCATCCTTTCTTGTACTATGCACTAGGATCATGGTGGCTAACCTGCAAAAAATTCTTCCCAGGATCCTACATCCATTTGTTAGTCCAAAAATCCTTTCTATGCATAGGAATAACATATCTTTCACAATTTCTATCAGATCTACTCATATCAAATCTTCTTTCTTCTAACTGTGCCCTATTTTTTAGACTAGGACAAAATTTATCAAACATACCTAGATCCATACTTTCGAAACAAAAATTTCCACTTATCTTACCTTTAACAGAGCACAAATCTTTCAGATCTTATCTCTTCAATAAAAAAAATCCATTGTTCTTACCTTTATCAGAGCACAAAGACTTCAGATCTTACCTCTTTTCTTCAGTTCTGCCTCCTTTCTTAGTACATTGCTTCACAAGTCAAGTAGAGTACTGCATACTAGGGAAATAGATCTATGCACATAGCTTCCTCTTTTCCTCAGTTCCCAACAATCAAAGTTTCAGGTCCCAACAACAGAACCACTTGTTGGCACAGGGGTAGACCCAGGGTTCAATGCTTCAACAATGCACCAAAAAAACCCTAAATACCAACCCTTTCAGCAAAACATGTGAAGTAGATGAAGTCTCACCCAAGGTAGAGGTAGGGGTGGTTACAGGACTCAAATGTCTGCAACCTAGCTGGGACACAGATCTGTGATTACAATACCTTAATAGATCATTTAGTAGTTATCATTCCTTAGTATCTAGCCTTTGTTGACAACACAGATAAACCCTAATTACAGAGAAACACAATATTCAACAATATCCAACACATTCAAGCACTAAGAACAAAAAAATAGACTAGATCTAGTACTCATTCACATCACCAAGCACTAAGCTATCATATCAGATACATCTAAACATACATTACTATACTAAGCATAAATCATATGAGCAATGAAAAAAACCATAATGCACAGATAAACCATAACACATGATATATGTGGTTCACTCCCAGCCTGGGGCTACATCCACCAACTCTTCTCTTTTTTGCCTTCTGTCAATCATCTACATGCACAGAGCCACAAGATCCTACTCTGCATAGGACAGGATATTTGTGTGCACTCCGCCAGATCCTCCTTCCTCGATATAGGTTACAACACAAATCCCTCTTACAATCTACACAAGCTTCTTACATCCACTTGCACTTAGTTTTGCCAATGTCCAACACAACATGCACAAATCATTTATAACTATCACTTGCACTTAGCACAACATCATACATATGCACATATTGTCTCCTCTTACATTTCCTAGACATCTATTTATACATTACAAAAGGGCCTAGACATGGGTAAACCCGTGGGCCGACATCCCCATACCTGTTAAAGTCCCAAAAAGGGGTCAAAAGTGACCAAGGATATTCAAAACTTGGTCAAGGTATGAATCCATGATCCTTGGGTCTCTTTCTCAACAGATGGTTGATATCTACTCCATCCTTTGGTATTTCTTTCTCTAGAACACTTCACGTATTTTTTCTCCTAGACTATCGGTTGTTCGAATTACTAGAAATCTATTGACACATGGACCTGATGCCAACAATCGAGATCTGCTCTGGGGCTTCATAACTTCAGGAGTTCTTGAACACACCCGACATATTCCAGAGTGTCTAACTTTGAACCACGCTCGATCTATCGCCACGTGTTCCTGGCGCCAACGACTAGGATTTGCTTCAGCCTTCAGAGCTTCAGGAAACTTGCACGTTCTTGCAACTATGCTTTTATTCCACTAGATGACCAAACTTCTGGACCACGATTGATCTACTGACACATGGCCCTCGTCTACCAATGACCCAGATTAAATTCAGAGTTTGGGAGATTTGTCCACTGCACATCAAACACCCAAAAATTTATGAACTTGTGAAGTCTGAAGGACTTGAAGGGTTAACACCCACGCTTCTTCGTCAAATCCATCGGTTGTTGATCCTTGCACTCAAATTGGATGGCTTGGATATGTTCTCCTTCTCTGTTCACTCTTCCTCCTATCTAGGACTAAATATAATGACCTAGATTTCCTCGAAAACCCATCTAACGGTTGTTGTAGCGTTTCCCTGCCACAAATCCACTTTCCTTCTAATGAAGGATTTCTCAATTTCTCAAAGGCTCAGACTTTGAATTATTCCTCTGCAAGGTCGATTCTCTAGACTCTACTTGCATTTTGGAAAAACCTAGTCTTCCCGATCTTTGGACTTAATGAAGTCACACATGCACTCCTTGTGCTAGTTCTCCTCTGAGTTATTGTTTGAATCAATTGTTTGCGCACTCCTTACACTCCTTCTGAAGTCAGAAAATTAAAGGGTTCTTGACCTCTACACACCTTGTAGAGACTCTGTGCCCGATTTCACTATCTCGCTTGAGCTTGTAATTTCTCAAACTTCAAAGGGTCTTGGCCCTTTGATCCTCCAAATGGTTTCCTGTTCCCTCTTGGAAGCCATGCTCTTCCTCCAAAGCTTTTCCAACACTTCAACAGTGTGTTGTCTTTGTGCACTCCTTGCACTCAACTCTCCTTGAGTCTTGAACTTTAAAGACTCATTGACGCACTCCTTGTACTGTCTCTCAGAGTATTCAATAAATCTGATGTGCACTCCTTGCACTACCTCTTATGAGCTTGAGAATGATTCTAGTGTTCCCACCTAGCATTCTCCTCACAGAACTCTTGAACGAGTTCTTACACATTCCTTGTGCATGCCTTTTAGAGTCTTCTAACAAATCTAAGGTGCACGCCTTGCACAACCGTGAGATTCTAGAAACACTCAGAAAACTATAGATAAAGAATTATATCTATTCCTACAAAGGAAACATTTACACATCCATAGCATTCATTCATATGCATAAAAACTATTCAGAAACAAAAGCATTTTCAAAAAACACATGGAGCACACACAAAAAATCATATGCAGGGAAATCTTCTTTTTTTTTGTATTAAAATTGAGTGGTATTTACAATGTATACAAGGCTGTATTGCAATAGAGTCTCAACTCTTTCTCTCCTATCCTATCCTATTATCTCCTACTCTCCTTTTACTCTCTAATCTTCCTAATGAATTTTTGATACAATGATCCTTTTACAAAAGAGGGGCTTCTCGAGCCTTTCTCCACCTACCTACATTAAATTACAATTAATTCACATCTAATCTAAATCAGATATAGATCTATCTATTTTCATCCATTAAAGGCAACTCAAAATTGAGAGAGTTGGTGCTTCTCTTCCCTTGGGATCCGCTTCTTCCATGTGCGTTGTTGCATTGGTTGTTGAGTTGGAGAGATGCTCCTGCATCAAATATACTAGAAAAAATGATCCCCACTAGTACAAATCCATGTAGGCATTAACCTACCCTTACATATCTCTATAGACACCAATCTACTAGAAACACCAATCTCCACCGCTAAGAACCAAATTTGCAAGAGACATCGATCTCTTATAGATATTCATAGAAACCAATGTAATGGAGATACCAATCCCCAACACTAAGCACCAACTTATAAAGAGACACCAATCTCTTAGAGATATCCATAGATACCAATCTACTGGAGACACCAATCCCCACCATTAGGCACCAACTTAGCATGATACACCAATCTCTGAGCTGCACTAACCTTCATTGAGTTTGCTTGTTATTTCTTCCTTTACTAGGTATAATATTTGCTTCTGCCTTTACCAGTTCTACACATTGCTTCTAACTTCACCAGGCCTACTCACTACTTTTTCCTTTACCAAGTTTGACCAAAATTTGAATTTCCAAATGGAAACTTCCCAAGTCTTATTGTTTTGGGCCTCTTCCCAAGAATAAACTTGTAAAGCATGCCACATATCCAATTTTTCAAATATGATTCTAAGACATTTACGTAATTTACTTATGTATGTCTCGTTTGTCTCTGCAAAATCGCAAGGTCTGAAATGTTCTAGAAAATCAGTTATAGAAAAATTGCCAAGCTGACTTGATTGAAATTGATTTTAGGAGCATTCAGGAACCCTAAATTTCATAGAAAATATCTATGAAAGTGTAGTGAAATAACAAATAATATTTTTAAAATATGTACACCAAGATATCTCCTCTGGCTCTACAAAATATCAGGGTATGAAACATCCCATAAAATAATTTATAGCAAAATTTCGAAGATGACCTGTTTGAAATTGATTTCAAGAGCATTTAGGAACCCTAAATTCCACAGGGCATATCTACAAAATTATAGTGAACTAGGATCTAAGACTTTTACCATATGTAAACGAATATCTCTCCTATGTATTTGCAAAATATCGTGGTTCAAAAGATCACAAAAAATAAATTATAGTGAAAGTGTCATGCTAACATGTTTAAAATTGATTTCAGGAGCATTTAGGAACCCTAACTTCCATAGGGAATATCTCTGAAAGTATAGTGAACCAACATCTGATATTTTTACCACAGGTACATCAAGATCTCTCCTATGTCTATTTCAAATTGCAGGGTATGAAATTTCCTTGAAAAAAGGTTATCATAAAAATTCCAAGATGGCTTGAAATTGATTTCTCAATTCAATATTTGCTAATCTATTTTTCACACACACACACACACACTTTTTCTCAATGCTTTCTCTTTTTATACCTTTTCATAACCCTTCATGAAGGGAAATGTCCATTAATTAATAATTAATTCCCAACAACATGGTAAAATACCCCAAATACCGTGGGAAAATACCTCAAACCATGGGAAAATACCCCAAATACCATGGGAAAATACCCCAAACCATGGGAAAATCCATGGGTTTGAAACCACCATTTCACTTTTTGCCTTTTCACATGCACCCTTTTTTCAATATACTTGTATACTTATATATAAATCAATCTTGTAAATGTTGTGTGTATTGTAATATCGTAATATGACATTAATTATATCATTAATCCTTTGACATCAATGACAATAATTCCAACAATATCCCCCTTTGTCATTGATGGCAATCGTACAACGAAACACATATTCCACCAAGCATAGATATAATTCTCCCCTTGTATGAAACTCTCCCTTTGTTTCCAACTCTCCCAGGAATAGAGAGAATTATCCCCCATCAACATTAATGGAAAATGGATGATCCCCATGAACTTGTGCTTCTCCTTAAGCATGTAGTCGAAACTCTAGTCGACTATCATTTTGGGTCGATCCTCAGTTGACCAAATCCAAGGAAATCATCATTAAGTAAGAGGAATGTTACACGACTGTACATCCAATGATACACAATGATATGAAGTCTTCAAACCTATGGTCAAATTATTCCATGACCATCCATCAATCCAACCATGATATATCTCGGTAGTCGACACTGATCCACAATTATGTATTTTATGTATCTTTTGCAAATACCTGAAAGGATGATTTTCATTCCTTCAATTTTTATGGCAAGGATGATGATAGAGCGCAATTGTTTTTTCTATATGATCAGAGGAATTAGGCTTAGTGTTAGGTTCACTTATAGGAGTATAAAAACCTAGAATATCGACAACAATGTCATATGTATGCTCAAATTCTACCATGTGAGGAACAAGCAACTCATCAATCTATTCGACACAATCAACAATAGGTTTCTCTTCTGGCATACCATTTTGAAATCCACCTACAACAAATAAAACTCCCTTGGTTGTAGCAAGGCCAGGTGTAGGTAGGGAGGCAACAACAACATCATATCCAAGACTTTTCTTAATGAATGGATACCTTTGACAATTGTTGATATTATTTAAGGTTTCAGTACTCTTTTCAAACTTCAATATTCTATTCAACTTAAGAGTTATTTTCTTTAGTTCCTTTCTTAAGGAAACATATCCATATTCTATCTCTTCGCAATTTTCTTCCTTTTAATTCAGTTGGATTCTCACCACTTATTCCATCCTTATTGCTTATTCTAATTGAACCGTTAGGTTCATGATAGTCCTGTTTGTTTCTTCAAGGATTTCTAACATTTTGGATTTTGAATCACGAACCTCTTATTCATATTTTTACAGTTGCTCCTTTTGATTGAAATTATTTTACCTAAGCTTATTTATTTTTCTTAAGGAACACATGAGTTCTTCTTCAAGATCCACATTTTTGCATTTTCTTCTTATGAATCCATCATTTCTTTCCCTTTGTCATCATCAATCTTTGTTTCTATTGCCATGAAAATATTTTCTTATCTTTTACTATCAAAAATGCTTTCACTACTTTCTTCAAATGAGTCACTAACCCCTTTTGAGTAGAGATTCTTCTTCTTCTTATAATAGTTCTTCTTATTTTCAATCTTACCCTTTTTGTGGTGATGAGGTTTTCTCCCTATCTTTATTTTATGGTATTCTTCATCATCACTACTTTCATCCTTTGCATATGGACACTTATCAAAAAAATGTCCTACTTTTCCATAATTAAAGCATTTAAAGGGAAACTTACCTTTGTATTTTGTTTTCTCACAAAATGTGTTTCTTCCGCATCTGATTAATCATTGTAGTTATCACTTGATATGTTCTCTCTAATCTTTTTCTTCTTTTAGGATTTGAAGGTTGCTTCTTTCATTGATGTCTTTTCTTTCTCTATCCTCATTTCATACGTCATGAGGATCCCATGCAATCCATCCATTGTTAATGAATCAAGATCCTTTATTTATTTAATGAAAAAAACTTTGGCATCAAATATTAAGGGGGGTGACATTAACACCTTTTGTACAATCATCAATTCTTCAACTTTTACATCAAGTCCTCTAATGGTGTTGACAATTTCATCCACACACAAGAGATAGGTTGCAACATTTTCTTCGTCTTTCATTTTCAGACTCTTAAATTGTCTTCTATGAGTTTGTATATTTTCTATATTAACCTTATCATCACCTTCATAGATATTTTGAAGTTTGTCCCAAATTTATTTTATAGATTTACAATGCATCACCTTGACAAACTTGGTTTCTGATAGATCGCACAAGATGGAATTCATAGCTTTTGCATTATGTTCACTTGGCTTCTTCCCGACCGCATATATTGGAGGAGTTGTCGAGGGTATATAAATAGTCATGAATGATTTCCAAATATCAAAACCAAGAGCCATTAAATAAGTTTTCATCCTTATTCTCTAGAAGGTATAGTTTGTTCTATAAAACAACATAGCCATATTTTTTCATAAACCTTGTTGACCAGCCATGTGTTTTCTCGAGATCTACCTTCCATTGGTTAGAGTATTTCCAAAGGAACCTGCTATGACACCAATTGATGAGAAGAAACTTATAATGAGAGAGGGGGGGGGTGAATCATTATAATACAATTCTTTTAGTTTTTCAAACATTCATCAACCATAAGAAAACAATCACATTAACTGCAAAACATGGAACAAAATATTTACATGAAAACCCTTTCAGGAGAAAACCATGAAACTTCTTTTTATAATTATTTGTAGGCACCAACCTACTCTTACAGAGATATTCATAGACACCAACCTACTTGAGACACCAATCCTTACCACTAAGAACCAACTTACCAAGAAACACCAATATATCAGATCATCATAGACACCAACATACTGGAGACACTAATCCTCACCACTAAGCTCCAAATTAGAAAGAGACACCAATCTACTGGAGACACTAATCTTGACCGCTGAGCACCAAATTAGCAAGAGACACCAATCA
>JASDQU010755095.1:21612-35344 GCA_032191745.1 Picea mariana | reverse complement strand
CCTAGAATGAGTTAGCCCTCAAACCAACTTGGGGATTCACTGGAAACCTAGGACTCTGGTGGGATAGAGTCAATGAAGCTGATAAGCTGAGAATAATGAACCATGATAATCCAATCGAAGAGCTTATCAAAGCATTAATACATGAATTCTATGGTAGCACTAAAATAGATTCTGAACATTATGCAGATTTGTTTATGAATCAACGACTATGTCATGTCTCTCAGTTACCAGAATTTTTATGTACTATGCAGGATCTTTTATACAAAGTTGTTGATCCAGACAATGTGGCATATCTAAGAAAATATCTTTTTGCCATGCCTGGAAAAATTCCTGATCTTGTTAGAGAAAGACTAGAAACCATGGAAATCAGTCTAGAAGAACTTTCTTTAGCAGGATTACATGAACATATAGTCACAGCCCTATAGAAAGAATTTCTAAGAAGACAGACAAACAAATCTGTTAAAAAACAATTAGGGTTTGACTCAAGTATCTATGATACTTTTGCTTAAACATATCACTTTGGTTGTCAGAAACAGAATAAAAAGAAAGACTCATGTAAGAGAGATTGTGGTTGTTTTAAATGCTCTAGGAAAAACAAATCCAGTTCTTTTACAAAAACGTTTCCTAGAAGATTTAGTAAAAACACCCAAGGACCTAGAAAAGCCTATTTTAAACGTAGGTCAAGACAAACTCAAGCAAGAAAAACCACTTGCTTTATCTGTAAAAATCTTGGCCACTGGTCTTCTCAGTGTCCTCTGCGTCAAAAAACCAAATTTCAAACGAAGATAGTGGATCTCTTCCAAACAGGATATGCTTCTGCCGAATGGGAAATGGTTTCTGAATGTTCAGATGGTGAATTTCTATCACTAACTAAGTCTGATGAATCTGATACTCCCACTGTTGACTACCAGTCTAATACTGATCAATCATAAATCACCGATACTATGAATTTTCTGGACATGAAAATGATGTCAACCTTTTCATACCTCCCCTCTCTTCTTCATCAGAGGTCTGTCTTAGAACAGAAACTGAATAGGTTAACCCCTGGACAATTTCAACTCTCCAAAAGATACCAAGCTCAGATTGCTCTTCTCTCTTCTCAAATTGCTAGACACCAGCAGCCAAGCGTGGTGAATATTCAGGATTACACACCAAAATATTCTGATTTCACTTCATCTAAACCTAAAGGCAAGAAGGTAGAGAACTCTCTGAAAGAAATAAGAGAAGAAGAACAAGAAGAAGATTCTCTAGACAAAACTATCCAACATCTAGAAGAATCAATAAAAGAAAAAGAAAATGTAATGGCTGAGCTATGGGAAAATATCAAAATGGAAAAGGAAGAACTAAACTTTCTCATAAATAAAAGAGATTAGCAATGGCACAGAGAAATGTTTGGTCATGACACAGAAATTGAGACTAGTGAGTCTAGACAAATTAATGGTTTTGAAGATAGACTAGTAATTTATGTGGATATAAAAGTCCCAGGATATCTGCAATATACATTGGATGCATAGCTTGATACAGGTGCTATGAACTCATGTGAAAAATATGGATCAATACCATCCTATTACTGGCAGCCTATTGACATTACTTTTAGAGCAGTGAATAAGACTGAGATCAGAATTCAGTCTTTTTCCCCTGACTTTCCAATCATCGTACAAGGAGCCAAGGTAGCTGTCAATCTCTATTGCTTCGACACTAAAGCAGATATCTTGCTTGGACAATATTTTGTAAATAGATGTTTTCCATTTACAATAGGAAGTAATTCTGTACAAATTACAATTTTGGGAAAATCTATAATAGTCCCTAGTAAGTCCTCCTATGAATCAAAGATTGCAGTAAAGAAATCTCTCCCACTAATAGAAGATACTGCTGAGAAATTAGTCTAGATCCAGAAGATAATAAACAATGCAGAAAGACATGGATTAGAAGTAATTAAGGATGTTAAAGAAAATATAGAAAAAGACTATACATCAGATCATCCTAATGATTTCTGGACAAGGGAACAATATTTTGTCAGTCTTCCCTATAGAGAAGATTATGTTGCAAAACCACAAAAGGCCTCAACCAACCATATGTCTCCCAGAGAAATTGAATATTGCCAGCAGGAGATAAAAGAACTCCTAGAAAGAAAGCTAATAGAACCATGAAGAAGCCCTTGGGCTTGACCAGCATTTTATGTGAATAAACATAGCGAATAGAAACAAGGAAAGCCTAGAATGGTTATAAATTACAGAGCTTTAAATGAAGCTCTACTTCCTATAAGATTTCCTCTCCCTTCTAAAGAATTGCTTTTCTCTAATATTTGTAAATACAACATCTTCAGTAAGTTTGATCTAAAGAGTGGATTTTGGAAAATAGGGATAGTTCCTAAAGACAGGTACAAAACAGCTTTCGTTGTACCTAATGGACAATGCCAATGGAGATTCATGCCCTTCAGACTGAAAAATGCACCCTCATAATTCCAGAAAAGGATGGACGATATCTTTAAACATTTGAATTTTGTCATTGTATATATAGATGATCTTCTTGTTTGTTCTTATGATACTAAATCTCATGTACAACATTTGAAGATAATATATAATCTGTTGTTCCATCATGGTTTGGTTTTGATCAAGTCTAAAATTTGTTGGGATCAGACAAGAATTGAATATTTAGGACTTATTCTTTCCAAGGGAGCAGTTGAGTTACAGGAACATGCGCTGAAGAAACTCTCTGAATTTCCAGATGAGATTCTAGATCAAAAGCGGTTGCAAAGATTCCTAGGTTGTCTAAATTACATTAGACAGTTCTATGAAAACCAGGATGAAGATGTAAGGATACTTCAGAAGCACCTAAGTAAGGTAATACCTTGGAATAATAATATGACAACAGTTGTTCAAGTAATAAAACAGAAAATCCAGAACCTACCAAAGTTATATCTTCCAGATATTTCACTACAGCTCATCTTAGAGACAGATGCTTCTAATGATACGTGGGCAGCTGTATTGCTCCAGAAGAATGGACCAAAGCTGGAAGAAGTTTGTATATATGCTTATGGATGTTTCAGGGAGATAGAATCAAAATATCCTTCATCCCATAAAGAAATATTAGCTTTAAAAAATGGGATTAAGAAGTTTAGATTGTTTTTAAAACCTGTTCATTTTATTGTCAGAACTGATTTAAAGCATATGAAAGGCATGCTGACTAATCAAAGTCTTCTGGAACAGGGAAATAATAGAGTTCTCAGATGGATCTTATGGCTGGATGGATTTGACTTTGACATCCATTATAAGCCAGGGAAAGATAATTGCATAGCTGATCTGCTCACCACAGAAGCTAAAGATAAAACCATAAAATGGCTTCATCCTCCTTAAGCATACCAGATGCTCCACCAGGATTCAAATGGATCTTTGTATGTAATAATTGTAAATATTGTTATTGTTTCGAGTGTCTAGAGTGTTGCATAAAGTCTATTCTAGCATGTATAAATATTTTGAATAATTGGGTACAGTCAAAGAATCATCTAAGATCTTTTATAAGTTATTTCAGAACAAGTCAGAACATAACTAGAGGAATAATCACTGGAGGTCCTTTCCAAGGACAAGTGTATATTTATATCTATACTCTAGATATCTCATATGAAGACTATTGTGCAATAATGTCTCAGACCAAGTTTGATGGCTCTGGTTGGATACTCTTTGATTGTTCAACATTCAGAGATTATCTATATTGGTGGTCTAGTTGGTTGTATTTATTACTATGGACCTATTGTCCCAGAGACATACAATTTTTTGGTAGCAGCAAAGATGCTTTCAAGCAATGGTTCATGCAGAAGTTGAGGAAGCAGCACACTACAATGCATGGTTTTTTTTTAATTTATCCTTTCAAGGCAGTGAGCTAATTTATGAAAACTCCAATCCACCAAATCCTCAGAATTACAAGGTAACCGGTGAATTCTATGGTGACCTCTGCGTACCAGAAGATGATCTCATCCCTTCAATGCAAGGATCACTGTTCTACAAATGTTTTAGTGGAATACCACCTTTTTCAGATATCCATGGATCGCCTCCCAGCAGTCACTTCAACTATGACAATGGTGACTCATTTGAGTCCATAGCTGAACATAACATAAACAATTAGATGGAAGCATGATGGGTCATGAGCCATGTAAATGTATCTATTGTAATTATTTCAATTTCATGTCTAACGGGCCGACAGTGGCGTCTCGTCAATTCCGTGGGTTCCTGTACAACTCCACTTTGTAATCCAAATAATTTAGTGATATCATTTCAAAATGCACTATGTACTAGGAATATTTTTCCTTTGTGTCGAGTCATTCCATAAAAGTCGGTATGGGTCCCTGTATGGACGAGCCTCAGAGGGACGAGATAACAACTGGAGTCCACTAGTTTCCCCATCCACTTGAAGGAATCTACTTTATTACCGGCAGTTGCCAGTCTCTTGTTACCAGTAACTTGCTAGAATTTGTATAAATAAAGCTCTCAAGATCTCATTTGGGACACGACAGAGAGAGAGCAAGAGTTTGTAAGTCTATAGTTTGAGTCAAGCAGTGTGTATCCTCTTCACTCACCTTCGAGACCTTATGAATGAAAAACATTGATCTCAAGTGTATTATCTCTGATAAGAGAGTATATGTATTTGTAAAGATCCTACTCTGGTAAATTGGTATCAGAGCTAGTTTATGCCTGAGCAATCGGCCAGGAACCTATCTGACATTCTCTTTCTCCAAAACAAAGAACTAAGATTAAACTCCCTACTTTTTTGTGCAGTTATAGCTCATGTACTGAGTCTTTTGTAATTGTCGAGTGACAAATTTCTGAATATAATACAAAGATATTTCTTGAGTAAGTATATCTAATGTGAGCCTTGTGTCTGGGATATATGATTGTGAGATGTGTAAATGTCTAGTGGCGGGTGAAGTGATCTCTTGACTGTGGTCTCCAGCAGTTGTTATAGGACAGTAAGACAGCCATTGAAGCCAAGGAAGGCGTGGAGAGCTGCATAGTCCTTTTCCCATAGTAAGTAAGATCTTGTCACTTGCTATATTTACTTGCCTATAATCTTAATATATCGCCAGAAGTTATAGTAACATATACTCTATTATTAGAGATATTACACTTGAGATCAGTGTTTTTCATTCACAAGTCCCCAAAGGCAAGTGAAGAGGATACACACTACTTGACTCAAACTATAGACTTAGAGACTCTTGTTGTCTCTCTGTCGTGTCCCAAATGAGATCCTGAGAGATTTATTTATACAAATTCTAGCAAGTTACTGGTAACAAGAGACTGGCAATTGCCTGTAATAAAGTAGATTCCTTCAAGTGGATGGGGCAACTGGTGGACTCTAGTTGTTATCTCTTCCCTCCGAGGCTCGGCCATACAGGGACCCATACCGACTTTTACAGAATGACTCGACACAAAGGAAAAATATTCCTAGTACATAATGGATTTTGAAATGATATCTCTAGATTATTTGGATTACAAAGTGGAGTTCTACAGGAACCCATGGAACTGATGGGACACCAYTATTGGCACGTTAGACATGAAATTGAAATAATTACAATAGATACATTTACATGGCTCATGGCCCATCATGCTTCCATCCAATTGTTTATGTTATGTTCATCTATGGAATCAAATGAGTCACYGTTGTCGTAGTTGAAGTGACTGTTGGGAGGCGATCCATGGATATCTGAAAAAGGTGGAAGTCGACTAAAACATTTGTAGAACGRTGATCCTTGCATTGTAGGGATGAGATCATCTTCTGGTATGCAAAGGTTKCCATAGAATTCACTGGCTACCTTGTAATTCTGAGGATTTGGTGGATTGGAGTTTTCATAAATCAGCTCACTGCCTTGAAAGGATAAATAAAAAACAAACCATGCATTGTAGTATGTTGCTTCCTCAACTTCTCCACGTAACCATTGCCTGAAAGCATCTTTGCTGCTACCAAAAAACTGTATGTCTCTGGGAGAATAGGTCCATAGTAATAAATACAACCAACCAGACCACCAATATAGATAATCTATGAATGTTGAACAATCAAAGAGTATCCAACAAGAGCCATCAAAATTGGTCTGAGACATTATTGCACAATAGTCTTCATATGACATATCTGGAGTATAGATATAAATATACACTTGTCCTTGGAACGGACCTCCAGTGATTATTCCTCTAGTTATGTTCTGACTTGTTCTGAAATAACTTATAAAAGATCTTAGATGATTCTTTGACTGTACCCAACTATTCAAAATATTTATACATGCTGGACTGGACTTTATGCAGCACTCTAGACACTCGAAACAATAACAATATTTACAATTTTTACATACAAGGATCCATTTGAATCCTAGTGGAGCATCTGGTATGCTTAAGGAGGATGAAGCCATTTTATGGTTTTATCTTTAGCTTCTCTGGTGAGTAGATCAGCTATGCAATTATCTTTCCCTGGCTTATAATGGATGTCAAAGTCAAATCCATCCAGCCATAAGCTCCATCTGAGAACTCTATTATTTCCCTGTTCCAGAAGTCTCTGATTAGTCAGCATGCCTTTCATATGCTTTAAATCAGTTCTGACAATAAAATGAACAGATTTTAAAAACAATCTAAACTTCTTAATCCCATTTTTTACAGCTAATATTTCTTTATGGGATGAAGGATATTTTGATTATGTCTCACTGAAACATCCATAAGCATATATACGGACTTCTTCCAGCTTTGGTCCATTCTTCTGGAGCAATACAGCTTCCCACATATCATTAGAAGCATCTGTCTCTAAGATGAGTTGTAATGAAATATNCTCCATCTGAGAACTCTATTATTTCCCTGTTCCAGAAGTCTCTGATTAGTCAGCATGCCTTTCATATGCTTTAAATCAGTTCTGACAATAAAATGAACAGATTTTAAAAACAATCTAAACTTCTTAATCCCATTTTTTACAGCTAATATTTCTTTATGGGGTGAAGGATATTTTGATTATGTCTCACTGAAACATCCATAAGCATATATACGGACTTCTTCCAGCTTTGGTCCATTCTTCTGGAGCAATACAGCTTCCCACATATCATTAGAAACATCTGTCTCTAAGATGAGTTGTAATGAAATATCTGGAAGATATAACTTTGGCAGGTTCTGGATTTTCTATTTTATTACTTGAACAACTGCTGACATATTATTATTCCAAGGTATTACCTTACTCAAGCGCTTCTGAAGTATCCTGACATCTTTAGCCTAGTTTTCATAGAATTGTCTAATGTAATTTAGACAACCTAGGAATCTTTGCAACTGCTTTTGATCCAGAATCTCATCTGGAAATTTAGAGAGTTTCTTCATCACATGTTCCTATAACTCAACTGCTCCCTTGGAAAGAATAAGTCCTAAATATTCAATTCTTGTCTGAGCCCAACAAAGTTTAGACTTTCTCAAAACCAAACCATGACGGAACAATAGATCATATACTGTCTTCAAAACCATGACGGAACAATAGATCATATATTGTCTTCAAATGTTGTACATGAGATTTAGTATCATAAGAACAAACAAGAAGATCATCTATATATACAATGAAAAAATTCAAATGTTTAAAGATATCGTCCATCCTTTTCTGGAATTCTGAGGGTGCATTTTTTAGTCCGAAGGGCATGACTCTCCATTGGTATTGTCCATTAGGTACAACAAAAGTTGTTTTGTACCTGTCTTTAGGAACTATCCCTATTTTCCAGAATCCACTCTTTAGATCAAACTTACTGAAGATGTTACATTTACCAATCTTAGAGAAAAGCAATTCTTTAGAAGGGAGAGAAAATCTTATAGGAAGTAGAGCTTCATTTAAAGCTCTATAATTTATAACCATTCTAGGATTTTCTCGTTTCTGTTCACTATGTTTATTCACATAAAATGTTGGGCAAGCCCAAGGGCTTCTGCTTGGTTCTATTAGCTTTATCTCTAGGAGTTCTTTTATCTCCTGCTGGCAATATTCAATTTCTCTGGGAGACATATGGTTGGCTGAGGCCTTTTGTGGTTTTGCAACATAATCTTCTCTATAGGGAAGATTGAAAAAATATTGTTCCCTTGTCCAGAAAGCATTAGGATGATCTGATGTACAGTCTTTTTCTATTTTTTCTTTAACATCCTTAATTACTTCTAATCCATGTCTTTCTGGATTGTTTATTATCTTCTAAATTTGGACTAATTTCTCAGCATTATCTTCTATCTGTGGGAGAGATTTCTTTACTGTAATCTTTGATTCATAGGAGGACTTACTAGGGACAGTTATAGATTTTCCCAAAATTGTAATTTGTACAGAATTACTTCCTATTGTAAATGGAAAACATCTATTTACAAAATATTTTCCAAGCAACATATCTTCTCCAATGTCAAAGCAATAGAGATTGACAGCTACCTTGGCTCCTTGTATGATGATTGGAAAGTTAGGGGCAAAAGACTGAATTCTGATCTCAGTCTTATTCACTGCTCTGAAAGCAATGTCAATAGGCTGCCAGTAATAGGATGGTATTGCTCCATATTTTGCACATGATTTCATAGCACCTGTATCAAGTTGTGCATCCAATGTATACTACAGATATCCTGAGACTTTTATATCCACAGAAATTACTAATCTATCTTCAAAACCATTAATTTGTCTAGACTCACTAGTCTCAATTTYTGTGTCATGACCAAACATTTCTATGTGCCATTGTTCATCTCTTTTATTTATGAGAAAGTTTAGTTCTTCCTTTTCCATTTTGATATTTTTCCATATCTCAKCCATTACATTTTCTTTTTCTTTTATTGATTCTTCTAGATGTTGGATAGTTTTGTCTAGAGAATCTTCTTCTTGTTCTTCTTCTCTTATTTCTTTCAGAGAGTTCTCTACCTTCTTGCCTTTAGGTTTAGATGAAGTGAAATCAGAATATTTTGGTGTGTAATCATGAATATTCACCATGCTTGGCTACTGGTGTCTGGCAATTTGAGAAGAGAGAAGAGAAATCTGGGCTTGGTATCTTTTGGAGAGTTGAAATTGTCTAGGGGTTAACCTATTCAGTTTCTYTTCTAAGACAGACCTCTGATGAAGAAGAGAGGGGAGGTCTGAAAAGGTTGACATCATTTTAATGTCCAGAAAATTCATAGTATCGGTGATTTKTGATTGATTAGTATCAGACTGGTAGTCAATGGTGGGAGTATCAGATTCATCAGACTCAGTTAGTGATAGAAATTCACCATCTGAACGTTCAAAAACCATTTCCCATTCGRCAGGATCATATCCTGTTTGGAAGAGATCCATTATCTTCATTTGAAATTTGGTTTTCTAACGCAGAGGACACTGAGAAGCCCAGTGGCAAGGATTTTTACAGATAAAGAAAGTGGTTTTTCTTGCTTGAGTTGGTCTTGACCTGCATTTAAAATAGGATTTTCTAGGTCCTTGGGTGTTTTTACTAAATCTTCTAGGAAACTTTTTTGTAAAAGTACTGGATTTGTTTTTCCTAGAGCATTTAAAACAACCACAATCTCTCTTACATGGGTCTTTCTTTTTATTATGTTTCTGATAACCAAAGTGATATGTTTCAGCAAAAGTATCACAGATACTTGAGTCAAACCCTAATTTCTTTTTAACAGATTTGTTTGTCTGTCTTCTTAGACATTCTTTCTGTAGGGCTATGACTATATGTTCATGTAATCCTGCTAAAGAAAGTTCTTCTAGACTGATTTCCATGGTTTCTAGTCTTTCTCTAACAAGATCAGGAATTTTTCCAGGCATGGCAGAAACATATTTTCTTAGATATGCCACATTGTCTGGATCAGGAGCTTTGTATAAAAGATCCTGCATAGTACATAAAAATTATGGTAACTGAGAGACATGTCATAGTCATTGATTCATAAACAAATCTGCATAATGTTCAGAATCTATTTTAGTGCTACCATAGAATTCCTGTACTACTGCTTTGATAAGCTCTTCGATTGGATTATCATGGTTCATTATTCTCAACTTATCAAATTCATTGACTCTATCTCACCAGAGTCCTAGGTTTCTAGTGAATCCCCAAGTTGGTCTGAGGGCTAACTCATTCCAGGCAATTTTGTTTCAAAATATCATCTTTTGATTTTTTGCCCAAGCCTTCCATTTCTGAAATATGATCATCGATCATCTCATTACGAGATCTGCAATTTAGATTAGACACAGGGGTTGGTTCTATGTTTTCTCTGCTAAAAGAAGCATGTTCAAAATAATTTGCTGGATCAAATGGGACCTTTTTACTGGAACCATATTTAACATTGCACCACTTTTCCCATGCAGATTGGAAAGGATTTTCTCCTGCATCATCATCAGTAGATCTAGGTGCATTAGTTGTTGAGCTTCTAGCTTCATCTATCCATTTTATGAAAGTGACTTGAGGGATAGTCTTTTGATGTTTAGATTTAACTTCTTCTTCAAAAGAAGAGAATTGTGATTTGACTAAGTCTAGCTTTTCTTGTGCTATCAAGACAACTTGAGCTATCCTTAAAAGAACGGGATTAGTCATTTCTGTAGCTAGTTGATTCAGAGTAAAATATTTATGATCTTTCGTAGAAGTAGAAACTATTCCAAACCATATGTAAGAAGCTTGTTTTTCTAGCTCATCATATTTTATAGGAGATGAAGGGGATTTCTCCTTATCATAGGATTCTTTCAGACTATTTATTGCAGTCTTAATAGTATTTAATTTCTCTAGAATCTGTAAAAGTTGAGATTTGAGAGTCTCTTGATTTTGTTCAAGATTATCAATCTCAGAATGTAGACCATTCATGTGTGATTTGGTTTGTATGATGTCTTGTGTCATATCATCCAGATTTTGAGCAAGACAGACAGATTAATAATTTGCATAATTCTGTAACCTCACAACATCTTGAGATTTCTCATCATCTACTTTTCTATATTGAATAAAGTCTAGGTCTACTACCAAGTTATTCTTGAAAGAGGGAGTGTGATTCCCAGATCCAAGACTTCTTTGAGGTAGTGTGGCAGACWTGTCTTTGTCTCCTCTARGCAAAGTATAGTTAATCATCTTGATAAGAGGGACTGYGACTTCTTGACATTCAGAACAATCAGAATGTTGTCCATTGTGTTCAAMTTTGGACTGATAGGTTCTRAAKTTTTTATGAGCABATGGAATATKCTTCAYAGRAGGTTTACCTKAAGACTTTTCTTGAGAAGRRATKCCCTTTTGGMAAAAAWAACAGTTCTCTRAACCCTTTTGGTGAAMCAACAAATGATCATCTAATTTGGATCTAYTGGAGACTRGTTTATATAYAGGGGTTCGGTAAGGAGTGGAAGAAGAAGATGATGTACTTCTTCTAGGATATGAATCTGAAGTACTTGTATTTAAGGAAGACATCTKTCTTTCAAGGTYARGAACTCTTAGACTTTRGGATCTTCCTATTCTCAAAACCTTTTCTCYTGATTCATTYTTATCCATTATCARYTGTTRTGCTTTAGCTGGTGCTATTTTAGATTGCACAGGCTGATAGTCTGCTGACCATTCATCTGGCATTGTTAATTTAGCAAATCCTAAGGTGAGAGGTGTGACATTTCCTGAACCAACCACCACGCTTTTGTTTGTTGCGCGTTGGATTAGCTTTGGATTTAAGGCTGGAATTTTGGTAGTTACAAACCTAAGACAGATTGTGGTGTGTAACTGGGCAATTTCTGAGGATTCTGCCATGTCAAAACCAGAAAATTGGACATAACCTTGAAGCAGAGAGGAAATATATGGATCAGTCAATGAAACTTGGAATCGGGGTAACGTTGATGACCAGACTGGTCCATTACGCAAAGGAGCTTGGAAGCCTGAGATTATAGCATCTGAAAACTTATTATGATGTGAATCTATTATACAACTGAGGACTGAGGTGTTTAGACCTGGTCTAACAAGAGGATTTATTCTGAATTGGATAAGACCAATATGAACAAATTTAAACCCATGTTCAAATCGCCAATCTATATCAGATTGTTGAATCAGAGGGATTTGATTTACACTTCGTCCTAAAGATAAAGGAACATTATGAGAACAGTATCGGAATAGAGTGGAGGCTTTGAATTTGAACATCAAGAGATCATAGACTTTAGAAGGCTCAATTTCAGGCATTCTCCAATTTACATCAGGTTCATATTCTTGGGCGACTAGTCTAGTATTGTATAAGGATTTAGACTCAGAGGAGTTGCTAAGAAAATGATTATAACATTTGCTTGGTTTATATGAGACAACAGAGGACAAATCATAAGATGTAGACAATCCTTTCCGTGAATCCATCGTCAACTACTACAACTTCTGGCGATATATTAAGATTATAGGCAAGTAAATATAGCAAGCGACAAGATCTTACTTACTATGGGAAAAGGACTATGTAGCTCTCCACTCCTTCCTCAGCTTCAATGGCTGTCTTACTATCCTACAGCAACTGCTAGAGACCACAGTCAATATACTTAGTAAATAAATAGTTACTTATTATCCAAGTGACACATCCTTTCATGGATGGTCACCATTTGTTCTATATATATGAAACTCTCATCATTGTAATAACATCAATTTAATATAATCATTTTCTATTGTACTCGTGTCTCTGTGCATGGTTATTCTCCTTGTGATCTTGGTTATTACTGTTGCTATTGTTCATGGTTTATTCTTCAGTTCAAGTAAATTTATAAAGTAACTGAATTTAATTGAACAACATTAAAATCCAACATGGTATCAGAGAAGCGTTCTTGAAAGAAGACTATTGCACATGCATTGACCTTCTACAGCAACTTGTCATACCTTTCCTGCAATTCATTGTTTTGTTGCAACTGCAACTCAGGCTAAAATTTCTGCACTCTTCCAACAACCATGGTGAACCATATTTTGGTGGAAGATAGACTTGATGGAACAACCAACTTCGGTTCTTGGAAATATAGATTGCTCATTACTCTAGAAGAGAGTGAACTAATGAAGTGCGTTGAAGAAGTTGTACCAGAATCAGTTGATGATGCAGAAAAGTCACAATGGAGGAAGAATGATGCAAAAGCCACAAAAATCATTATCTATTCTATGAGAGACCATTTAATCCCTCACATATCCAACTTGAAGACATCTAAGTAGATGTACGACGCCTTGAAGAAGTTGTTTGAGAGTAACAACACCAACAGAGCACTTGTCTTGAGACACCAGCTTCAAAATCTCAAGATGACGAAGTCTAATACAGTTTCCACCTTCTTCATAAAGATTTCAGAGACCAGAGGTCAGTTGGGTGCTATTGTTGAAATCATCTATGATAGAGAACTTGTCATGATTACCCTTAATGGTCTTCCAAGCCATTGGCATCCATTCATTCAAAGTATCAGTGGGTGATCCAAATTGTCCAAGTTTGATCGTTTATGGGCAGACTGTACTCAAGAGGAGACCAGACTTGCAGCTAAAGGCATGCAATGTTCCCATCATGATGAAAACCAAGCCCCTGCCACTCATGCAAGGAAAAGAAGAGGTTTCGGCAAAACCTTTAAAGGAAGGAAGTCAGCACCAACTTTTGAGCACAAAAAGAAGGACATGTCAAAGGTTTAGTGCTTCAGATGTGACAAGTATGGCCACTATGCGAAAAATTGCCCTACATGGAAGAAAGGAAAACAACATGCTTCCACTGCTAATGTTGATTTAGAACCACCTCAGAGGAAGTCAATAAATGCAAGCATGAATGATGAAGAGTTCTTCATTTCATCC
>JASDQU010755093.1:0-10031 GCA_032191745.1 Picea mariana | reverse complement strand
AGAGAGTGTGAGATAGGGGGATAAGGAGTGGTGATAAAGAGGAAAATATGTGGTGTAATACCCCTAGGACGAACCCCAATTGTAAATGTAAATGAAAATGTACTTAAGCTGGTGAGTTGTTTGATATCATTTTACATGCACCTTCCATGGTATAGTGCACAGATGTACTGTGCACTAAAATGATGCAGTGTGCACATTCCAGGATACCACGTGCAAAAAAATTAAGTGCACATGGTTTTGAGGCTAAGGAGCCTTTGTTTATATGTTGTGTTTTATAGGCTGGTGAGCCTAGATGATAAAGGCTAGTGAGACTATTTGTGTATATGTATTATCATTAATATAATGCATCGTGGCATGTAGACCGACCATGCTAAAAGAGTATGGGGGAGTAAATTCCACTAGTTATTGAAAGGGAGGGATAAAAAGTAAGGAAAAGGGTTAAGGTAGGGAGCTTAAGCCAAAAATAAATATTATATTAATATTTATTAAAGTATAAAGTATGGATAATTATTTCATCCTAAGTTCTAAGGATGGGGACAAGTCGGCCAAAGTGATTCTCAACATGACAAGTGCCAAGTTGGAAACATGCATACATATAGTTTGGACTTAGTGCATTTTCCAAATGATTCCATCATCATTCACTCACTCATTCAGTTGTCCTTTGTACCTTCCTATACCTGTACTTATATCCATACCTTTTGGTCACTATACCTATACTTGTACCTATACCTGTACTCATACCTGTACCTAGTTAGCTGAGGAGATTGATTGAATAAGCAGGTTTCCAGGCCTAAGGGAGATTGAAGAGGTCGATTGTTAGGACCGTGAGAAAAACTCTCTAGGTGAGAGAATTGTTCGGAATTGATTTCTGAAGGTGCCAAGATACAACTACAGGGCTCTAAGACTTCCTTTACAGTGTGTTGCTGAAGCCCAAAAAGGAAGTGGGGAAGCCAAAGGACTGTTGAGTAGAGAAGGGGCACACTTCCTAGGGTGGGAATGAGGGATTGTATGTTGTTTGTTTGAGTTGGCACCTGTGAAAGAGTTTTTCCTATCGTCTGAGATACATCAGCCTGGTTAGGAATTCCTTTACCCGGGTGGAGTTTAGTCCCAGCTGGGGGGTGACCCACTACTGAGAGTGATGAGAAATGTGGTCTAAGGCTGGGAGGTTTGTGGAAGGTATGCACATAGTTGGTGACATTTTTTCCAAGATAAGTGTCAATTGTGTGTTAAATTACGTGTTGCATTAATATTTATGCATTTATTTTTATGGGTTTTTCTTATGTATGTTGCATGTGTATTTTTATTATTATTATGTATGAATCTATATATTTGTATAATGTATTTCTCTATTTTAAGTTTTATATATAAAGTTCCGCAAGAGCTTTTGTGTGTATTTTTTTTATTTTTGTATACAGTTCGAAATTTTTATGTGGCTTAGCCCAGTTGGATGTCGGGGATGTTATAATATGGTATTAGAGCTCCAGTTTTCAACATTGAGCTTGGATTGGCCGAGAAAGTTGATTTGAAGTGAAATTTCACAGAGAACTGATTTCCAAGTGGCCAAATTTTAAGTTACAGAGCATCCATGGAAAAAATTAGAAGCAATTGCATGGAATTGGGAAAAAGCCCCAATTTTTGTTGTTAAATTCATGGAAAATTGTGAAATTTGTCTAAGTAGCGAGATACTCTTAATTTAATATATGTTCTAGCAAATTCAGACTTGGAATTGGTCGAGTTTGAAGTTATAGGGAAGCTATGACAGATGGAGCGAGATTAGTTGATTAAAATTCTCAATTCGTGAATTGAGTTTGGGAAAAATTCGTTCCAGGAATGTCAACCAACAAAGATTTATCATTGTAGAGGTTGAATTGGTATTATCAGGGTTAAATTGAACAAATTTCATAGTTTTAGAATGTCTATGGTGAAAATTGGGAAAAGTTTTGCAAAATCCCCAATGTCTGCAGTGAAATTCACAAGGAATTGATGCGCATAAAAATGAATGTGTGCAGGTGTGAACACTAAAAATGCATGATGTGTAGTGAAAATATTGTGATGTGTGGAAAATAAGGGTGCATGGCTAGATGCGCTAAAATTTGGCATCGCGCGGTGCAGAGTGGTAATGCACGAAAAATATTGGTGCGCGGGTGTGCGCACTTAAATTTGGTGTTGTGTGGTGCAGAGTGGAAATGCGTTGAAAATATTGGTGCATGGGTGTGCGCACTTAAATTTGGCATTGGGTGGTCCAAATAGGTAATGTGCGGAAAATATTTGCATGTGGGTCTGCACACTTAAATTTGGCACTGTGCGGTGCAGAGTGGTAATGCATGAAAAATATTGGTGCATGGGTGTGCGCACTAAATTTAGCATTACATGGTGCAGATTGAGTGTCACATGCGTAATACTGGCATGTGTGATGTGCACATGCATAATAATAATGTGTTTGGTGTGTGCAGTATTGAAAAATCACAGAGGAACTTTTTTGCGCGTGCAATGTGGGTATATGCTATCGCACGATAATTTAATTAATGGTACGTGTAGAGTACTGGTGCACGGTGGGGGCATACTAAAATTTGGCATGGTGTAGCACGTAGAGTGCAATGCACGCGGAATATTAGCACACGAAAAAAAAATTGTGTGCAACAGGTATTAGTGCATGAACCAAATTGTGCGCAGTGGATATTGGTGTGTGACACAAAAGTAGTGTGCACCAGTTATTGGCATGACATAGAAGTGATCCACATTGGTTATAGGTGCACGGAGCATGCGCTGCCTTATAGTGTTGTTGTGCATGTTAAATATGGGTGTACATGTTCAAATTTGTGCACGTGAAGTTGTTTGGATGGTGTACAACAACAAAAAACTAGTGAATTTATATGACATTTTTATTGTTTGAAGGTCATCCTTTTGCAACGCGTTTTTGAGGCCCTAAACAACATTTTTAGCTACTTAAAAACCCCAAGAATAGAGTGTACCAATGTACATTATGTATTTTCAGCACAAATGAAAGAGCTCATAGAGAGATTTCTAATGGTGTAAGACATTCGTCAAACAGATCTTTTATGAGGAAGTTACAGGACAAATAGTGGAGGGTAAATTTTAAGACCCAACTAACTTCCAAGGGCCATAACTTTCTTCTCAAGAATTAGAATTGAGCATGGAAGCAGGTTTTTGAAAGGTATTGGAAAATAAAATGTAATTATTCACCCAGAAAATTGATCTAGGCATTCAATTTTTCAGGAAATTAGAAGAAACAATTCTGAAGCATTATTAAACCATAATGGTTCATATTTTCATGAAATTGTTGAAACAGTTATCCTGACAAAGTTTTGTTGGATGCACGTTTTACAGAGTCAAAAAAAAACTAGATTGGATCAAAATCGACACAGAGTGCAGAGGAATGGAATATGCACAGGGGGCTTACAACTAGGAAGATAAGATTAGAGGGATGGATGTCCATATGGGCATTGAAGGAACAAACTCCAATGGACATGTATAAGGAAGGGATGAAAACATGAATATGGTAGAGACCATTAAAAATTTGCAGAAGGATGTCCAAATCCATAAATGTGATAATGAAAGGATTATGAGAGCTAAGGAGAAGCAGGAGGACTTCAACATGAATTTAATGCAAATATTGGACATAATAGAAAAGAAATTGGATAAGGAGTGTGCCTCAAGAAAATCAAGAAGTCACAATTTTCTTGATGAAAAAATAAGAACAAGAAGTGTTAACAGACATCATCATCACTCCTCGAGGCACTCCAATAAGAGAGCACACAACAGCTCAAGTCCATCCCCTGTCAGGAAGAATAAGAGGTTTGGGGTGGATGAGCTACAAGGATAAATGAAAAAAAACAAACCTCTTAATTTGATGGTGAGCAAAATAAGGATGAGGATGTAGAGATATGGTTGTTGGGCATGAGATAGTATTTTCAATTGCATAATTATTCTTCTCATGAAAATGGAACACTTTCCATCTATCAACTCAAGGGAAAGGAATCCATGTGGTGGGATCAACTTGTGCAGGTGGAACACATTAAAGAGAAAAATGTTATCTGGAGGGAATTCAAGAAGAATTTTGAAAATAAATACTTGGATAAGAGATACTATGACAACAAAATGAAAGAGTTATTTGAGCTCAAGCTTGGGAGTATGACCATAGATGAATATGAAATAAGGTTTTTAGAACTGTTGATGTATGTTTCTTCCATCAAGGATGAGACAGTTAAGATTCAAAGGTATTTGAGTTGATTTCCATCATTCATCAGTGACAAAATACAATATGATGATCCCAAAACATTGGAGGAGACTATAAGGTGAGGTAAATGCCTATATGATCAACAAAAATCAAGGTCAACTTTCCAAGAAGCTTGGGAAGACAAGAATAAATTCATGATGGATCAGAGGAAGAAGGGGATTAAGACACCATTCTTCATAAGTAATCCTCAGGGACAACCAACTTCTAGAGAACCTAGAATGATTGATAGAGGGGAGAAAAGGACAAGAAAACCACCTATTCAATGTTGGGGTTGTAAAGGAGATCATATGTTTAGAGTTTTCCCTCACCGAGGTAAAAAAGTGAGGACTATTCACATTGTGAAACAAGATTAAATAGTGGAGGACATGGGAAAAAGTGTACAAAGGATCTATGCAGCCCTAAACAACAAGCAAGAAGAGTATAAGTCATATGTGATTGAAGTGGAAGGTATGATCAACAACCAAACCATTGCTATTTTAATTGATTAAAGAACTATTCATATTTATATACATCCTAAGATGGTGGAACGTTTTCATTTTCCAAGAAGCAATCATGGAAAATCTTGGTTGGTGCAGTTGGCTACCAAATCCAAAAGAAAATTTATTGATATCATTAAGTCATATCCTATGGAAATGAATGGACTGAACACTAGGGAAGATTTGAACATCTTTCCTTTAGGTTCCTATGGCTCTCTTATTGGGATGGATTGGTTGGACCAACATCATTTTATCCTAGACTATCATAACAAGGAATTTATTTTCTTGGATGAGTAAGGTAACCTAAGGATAGTACAGGGAATTCCCAGGGCAGTAACCATCAAAGAAATTTCAGCATTACAGCCGAAGAAATGTTACAGAAAAGGGTGTCAAATATTTGTAGCACATATGAAAGAGACACATAAATATAAGGTGTCAAACATTGAAGATTATGCAGTCCTAAAAGAGTTTGAATATGTGTTTAAGGAAATACCATAATTACCCCCTAAAAGAGACATTGATTTATCTATACGTTTGATGCCTGGAGCAACTCCGGTATCCAAGAATCCCTACAAGATGAGTACACAAGAACTGAAGGAGTTGCAAATTCAACTTGAAGAGCTCTTGAAGAAGGGGTATATATTCCCAAGTGTGTCACCTTGGGGTGCCCCAGTTTTATTTGTGAAGAAGAAAAATGGAACATTGATACTTTTCATTGACTTTAGGAATTTGAACAAAGTAACTGTGAAGAATAAGTATCCTTTTCCAAGGATCGATGACCTTTTTGATTAGTTGAAAGATGCAAAAATATTCTCCAAGATTGATCTCAGGTCAGGTTATCATCAAGTAAGAATTAAAGAAGAAGACATAAAAATGTTTTCTTTCATAACAAGGTATGGTCATTATGAGTTCATAGTGGTTCCATTTGGGTTATCAAATGCACCAGTTGTCTTCATGTGTTTAATGAATGGTATTTTTAGAGAACACTTAGATAAGTTTTTCATTGTATTTTTAGATGAAATTATTATATATTCTAAGTGAAAGGAAGATAATTAACAACAATTGAGGATGGTATTAAAAGTATTAAGGGAGCATCAGTTGTATGTCAAATTGAGCAGGTGCTCATTTTATGAAAAGAAATTCATTATTTGGGGCATATCATTTCAGAAGAAGAGATAGAAGTGGATCCTGAGAAGATAGAAGCCATTAGAGGATGGTCAGTTCCAAATAATGTGACAGAGGTTAGATCATTCATGGGCCTCGCATGATACTATAGGATATTTATTGAAGGATTCTCAAAGATTGCACACCCAATCACTTCCTTGCAAAAGAAGGGTGTCAAGTTTCAGTGGACATTGGATTGTGAAAATAATTTCCAACACTTGAAGAAATTATTAACTAGTGCTCCAATTTTAAGGATTGCAGATCCAAATGAAGACTTAATTGTATGCATGGATTCATGTAAAGAAGGACTTGGTGAAGTCCTCATTCAAAATGTGTTTGTTGTCTATTATGAATGAAGTTAAAGGAGAATGGATTTGGAAGCCATAGTGCATGCCTTGAGAAAGTAGAGGCACTACATCATGGGGAAAAGGTTTGAGATGAGGAAAGACCATAATGGTCTGAAATATTTATTTGATCAGCCAACTCTAAATTCTAGGAAAAGTAGGTTGTTAGAATTTCTCAGTGAATATGACTTTGATATAAAGCATATCAAAGGGAAAGAGAACAAAGTGGTTGATGCACTCAACAGAAGAGTGCATGAGTTACATGCTACAACCATTAGCATGTACCAATCATATTTGAAATAAAGAATCGTAGAGATTGCAAAATCATATTTGCAATACAAGGAATTAGTGGCAAAATTACAAGAAGGTATTTTGCAGCAAAATATTGAAGACTTTAAGCTAGAAAATGATGAAATTCTCATATACAGAGAAAAAATTTATGTACCAAATCCCCAAGAATTGAAAAATATGATATTGAGAGAAATTCATAATGTAGCTTATGTTGGGCACCCAAGTTATCAAAAAGCTATTGCAGTTGTCAAGAGCCAATATTATTGGCCAGGCATGAAGAAATAAGTCATTGATTTTATTGCCAAATGTTTGGAGTGTCAAAAGGTCAAGGCTCAACATAGGCACCAAGCTGGTTTTCTACAACCATTACCCATTCCTAAGTGGAAATTGGAATTTGTAACAATGGATTTCATCACCAAACTACTCAGAACAAACAACAAACATGATTCTATTATGGTAGTGGTGGATAAACTTTCTAAAGTTGCCTATTTTATTCCAGTAAAGCTCACTCACAAGGAAACCAACATTGATGATATTTATATGACATAAATTGCTTGATTACATGGTATACCCAAGACAATTGTGTCTGACAGAGATCCAAAATTTACATCAAATTTTTGGAAAGGATTATTTAAGGGATTTGGAACAAATTTGAATTTTAGCACAACTTATCATCCATAATCAGATGGAAAAATAGAGAGGGTGAATCAAGTGGTTGAGGATATGTTGAGGATGTATGTGATGGATAAACCATCAAAATGGAAAGACTACCTACACTTAGTAGAGTTTTCTTATAACAATGGCTACCAAACATCTCTAAATATGAGCCCATTTGAGGTTGTTTATGGTAGAAGGTGAAACACACATGTTGACCGCCTATTCAAATAGGGGGTCAACTCCATGTACCATGAAGATATACATCAATAGATGAAAACATATCGAAGACTATTTGGTTCTACTTGACAATTTATGCCTCCAACACACACATTTGTAAACGAATTTTTCGCACCCATGCATGGGTTAATAATGTAATAGGTTCTCATGGGTCATAGTTAGGTCAGTTACCTTGAGATTTCTTCATTAGGGGGGTTCCTTTCATAGAGGGTTTTTTATCCTCAAGTTATTAATTTGGATTTTCAGCCTTATTAATTTCTCTTGAGTTTTTCCCTCCCACCATGCAACAATTCCTCCAATGTGGTGAAAGTTTTTCTAATGGAGTTTCCATTTAGTAACTAGTGTTTAGGAATGATGTAAATGACTATGTATGACATATCAGAAAGTTCACGGAATTCCATCGACTCTAGATAGGTTTTTTTTTTAATTTATTAAAATTGCCTAAGGTTGGGTAATTTAATTAATTATTTTTAATTATTTTTTAGCAAATATTGTAAACACTAGGTCCTAGGGATTTTTCTAGGGGTATTTGTTCTCAAAATAAATGTAATGAGACCCCCTACACCCTTGGACCAAGTTTCAGCTCATTTGGACAACTTGTTAGGTGTTTTTCCACCAAGAGTCTCAGTGAGTCAAAACAACAATTTTAATTGCTAAGTCATGACATAGGAAAAATGTCATTTTTGTAATTTATGAGCTAATGGGGTAAAGAAAATATGGATAAAGGTGAGAGAGATGATTCCTAAGCTACCCAACCCATTTACTAACCTTTTCACACCCCCTTACCCACTCACTCGCTCATCCCTCACGCCCCCTAGGGGATTTGTGCCCCCTTAGCTTGAGAAAACATTGCAACTTGAATTATTTTAAGTTGTGGGCCCCTCCCTCATGAGGTACACCCTTCCTATCCTCACACATCACCCCTTGATTGGTCCCACACCTCACAACTCCTTGCCACCTCATCAATCCTCACCCAAACCTTAAGTGGTGCACCCCTCCTCCTGAGATTCTCTCTTTTGGCTTGGGTGTGACACTTGGCAGTGATCCAAGAGGGGTCACTTTGCCTCTCAAGGTATAAATAGAACCCCTCCCTCACTCTTTTCTTCACCATATCTTGAGCTATTGTTATGCTACTAGATTTTTGCCCCATCTCTCTCTCTCTTGTCAATCTTGTTTCCTCTTCACTTTTCTCTTGAGAGTGTTGGAGAAAATTGTTGTTGGAAGACTCTCATTTTGATTAATACAAAGGCTTTGGAGGATTTAGAAGAAGCAAGGAGTAGTCTTGTTACTTCATGCACATGAGGTTATGTTGTGTCTTATGCATTTTGTGTAGTATTGAGTAGATTTCTTTGAGTAAAGTAGTTTACTTGGGTAGGTTAATCAATAGTATTGTTGTTAACCTAAATATGTTGGGTGGATAGTGGTGCTAAAGTAGTTTATGTTGTTGTCTTATTCAAATTGTTATATATTCTTGTACCTCACATTGTGTTTCAAGATTGCAGGTTTACCTCTAGGGTTTTGTTGGGATAGCCTCAAGGAAGAGTCTACTCTCAAAGCCCACCTAAACTCCATTTTTTTACAGATCTGATTTTTTTGCTCATTCATTCCATATTTAATTTTTCTAAAAATCATATATAGATCACTTTAAATCCACTTTTATTTGGATATTTGTTTGTGAAAAATTTCTTCTTAAAAACATAATTTTTTCTTGACTTTTGTGTGTTGTGTAGGATTTTCAGCAAGCAATAGCTTACTGGTTTTTGTAGATGCTTACCAGGTCTAAGGGTTATGCTACTCAATTTTGGTCACACAACACTTCAAAGGATCCTCCTTTGATTGGGTAATTAAACTCACCTTTCTCCTACCTTTTTCTAGCATTGTAGCAAGCCCCCGGGATGGTCCCTTGAGGTTTGCATTCTTGTATCTAGTTTCATTCATTGTAAATTTATTTTTGCCTACACCTTGGGTGAAAGATTGGCATGACCACCCCCCGTAAATCGTGAGGCTAGGGTGTAGTTTTCCTTTTCAACATTCTTTTTCCCCACTTGTCATTAGGATAAGCTCGTCTAACTAGGATTGTCTTAGTGATAGTTTAGCTTTTAGATTCCACCCGCTTTGGTACAGAAAATGAAGGCTTGCCTCCACCTTTTTCCATTGAGAGTGGTTTGTTGTTTTTTTTTTCTTTCATTTCAAGTATTATTTCATGGTTGTCTACACTTTGGATGAGTATTTCGCAAAGCCAACCCCCAATATTGTATGGCTAGATTAGTTGTGTGTCTTTGATATGCTTATACTCATGGTTAAAATCATCTAGAAGTAGATCTCACACTCACATAACTAGATCTTAGCTTAAGCCCTTGAGGCATAGATTTACTCGCATGCTTTAATTCTTTCATATTGCAAGGTAATTTTCATAGAATCTATTGTTCGTTCTCTTTTCGTCAATGTGTGAGCAAAAAGTGAGCACTTACATGCCTAGTTGGGCTCTGCTAGTCATGACAGCTGTAATGCAAAAGGTTAGAAAGAAAACAATAAAGCTATTAACAAGAATTAAGCAAAAACTAAATAACAACATGAGCATAAAAAAAAAAAACTAAAAACAAG
>JASDQU010755092.1:29489-43962 GCA_032191745.1 Picea mariana | reverse complement strand
GCAGAGCATCCAAGGAGTGGTATTTTGAGAGCATAATAGAGTAGGTAGGAGATTATGTAGTAGCCATTCAAGCCACAATGTAAAAGGAAACTCCATAGTGAGTGCCTCTTTCTTTGTACTTGCTTTCCATAACTGAAGAAAATAAAGTAGAGCATAGGCCTCACCTTCTAGGTGGATTTTCTCCAATATTAGGTTTTCCAAGATACATCTTGTGTTCAATTGTGTGGATGATGTGTATATTTTTTCCTTTTCTTTCCTTTTTGTATTCAATAATTTTCACAAATTAAAGCAAATAAAATACTTAATTAATCTAGGATCAAAGGAAAATTAGTCTACAAAGTCTAAGATTTTAGAAATATTATAAGAATTGTTGTGGTGAGTTGTTCTAGTGGAATATCTAGGTAGTTTATAGATAAAAATAGGTATGATATTCTTTCTCAGCTAGAGGCAGTGGTTTCATTGGAAGCACTAGTCCCCTATGTGAAGGAGTATGCGAATTTAATCCCTATCATAACACCTTAGTCATTTCAACAACTAATCTTCTCATAATATCAAGTAGGGACCCTTTTATCTTCAAATGAAGATCTCATTTCAGATAGGCAGTAAGAAATAGATCATGCCATTGGAAAATCCCACTTGAAAACTAGTGGTGTAATGACTAGGAAGAAATTATAGTAGCATAGAGAGGAAAAAGGTAACGAGGAAGAGAGACCCCTAAAGAAGGTAGAGAGGAAACCAACGAAATAAATAAGAGAGGAAACAACAAACAAAGAGAAATATCCTGGTATCCAATCCAAAATATAAATTTCATTAAGATAAATAATAAAATTTATCCTTTTAATAACACAATATCTCAAGTGTCTCTGGATCCAGTAGGAGGGAGTTCAAAACCATTAAATGGTAAATAATGATTGTGGTCTCTTGGAATTGTAGACGACTAAGCAACATATTCAAAGAAGAAGCTCTAAGATATTTGATAAGAGCTTAAAATCTAGTTGTAGTTCTCATCCAAGAGACTAAATTAGATGAAAAAAAGTACTTGATATTCGAAGGAAGTAATGGAAAATAAGCATTGGGGTCACTATCACTGGTCGAGGAGATTCAGGGGGAGTTTTTACTATTTGGGACTCCTCTTAGTTTATTTTAGATTTCACTCAAAACACTGAACATCGGATTTTGACACGTCTTATTCATCAAGCTTTAGGTTTCCATTTCATTTTTTTAATATCTATATGTTAGTTCACCATATGGAAATGTAGAATGTTGGCTTTCTTTGCAGGAGCTAAAAGTCTCAGAAATCACCAAGAACAATACAATGGCAAGGGATTTTAACATTATCTTGTCAAATAAAGAAAAAACGAGAGAAAATATAGTCAGAGACACTTTTAGAGAAAGCATGGAGGATTTTATAGTTGATTGGGACTTGGTAGATGTCAAGCCGACAAAAGGGAAGTATACTTGGATAAATAGGAGGTTAGGCCTTGGCCACATAGTTGCAAGAAGAGATTGTTTCCTCATCCACAATAATATTCTACTCTAAGATCAACTCATCACTTCCAAGATTATACATTCTAGTGTCTTAGATCATAAACCCATTTCTCTTACTTTTGGTTAGCCTTATAATATTAGGCCTATTCCTTTCCATTTCTTTCCTCTTTGGCTCCATAATCCAAGAGCATTGGAAATTATTTTTGAGTCACAGAGTAAGTTGGTATTGGGTTCCCCATCATATGTATGGGAGGAAAATATCTTTGTTGTTAAGGTCTCCTTAAAGGAATGAGTTAAAGGCTTAGATATCTCTCATGTCCAAGAGAGATTAGTTTTGCAAGGCCATATTGGAGATATTCATAGAAAAATGGAGGATGGGGAAATCAAAAAACAAAATCTATTGGAGGAAAAATAGTTATATGGAAAAATATATTGATCTCATATAAAGGAAGAGGAGGAATAACATCTCAAATCTAGGAGCTCGTGGTTGAAATCTAGCGAAAATAATACCTCTTTCTTTCATAGACAAACCAAAGCAAGGCATAAAAAAACACAACGAAAGAAATCAACCTAAAGTATGGTACTTAGATCAATGATTTTGTAGCAGTCAATGAAGTGGTGCGCACCCACTTTGAGACCTTATACACAAAAGAGGAGGTTGATCTAGTTTCCATTCAAGATATGTTAAGAAATATCCCATTGTTGATCACCCTAGAGGAGAATGCTCAACTATCTAAAGAAGTAGAAGAAGTCGAAATCATCAAAATATGGAGTCTTGATTTAGATAAGACATTATGTCCAAATGGTTTTTACATTCACTTCTACTGGGCATGTTGGTCCATCAACAAATTTGATTTGAGGTGTATGTTGCTCCACTAGAAAAAAAAAAAAAAGTCAAAGGAAGCACTAATTCTTCCTTTTTAGCACTCCTTAAAGAGTTTAATCCCACCTCATTTTATAGATTCCACCCTATTTCACCATGTAAATCCTTGTACGGAATAATGGTCAGTAGGCTAAAAAATATTCTCCCCAAAATTATCTTCGAGAATCAAGGAGGGTTTATGTAGAAAAGACAAATAGTTGACAACATAATTTTTGTTCAAAGGAAATATACTTTAGTAGATCTAATAAAGAAAAAGGGACAATAGTCAAAGTGGACATGGTAAATGTGTTTGATAGGGTAAGACACTCTTTTTTGTTTGATGTTCTTCACAAGTTTGGGCTTGATGAGACCTTTGTTATTTGGGTTAAATCTTGTATAGACTCACCTTAGATTTCCCCCTTAGTGAATGAAGGGCCTACTACCTTTTTCAAGAGAAAAAGAGGGCTGAGATAGGGGTGTCCTCTTTCACCCTTGTTTTACATAATCATGGCTGGAGCATTGAGAATTAAATTAGAGCACGAAAGAGTATCAAGTAGATTACATGAGATTAGTTTTGCAATAGGAGTCAAAGGTATCAATCATTCTCAATTTGTTGATGATACTCTTGTATTGGGGGTTTCATAATCCATTATAGTAGAGTGGTTCAAAGTAATATTGGATCAGTTCCTCAATGCCTCCAAGGGGAAAGTCAATAATGGAAAAATCCACATATATGGATAGAATATCAATGCCCATCAATTGCAATTCATTTCTAGAATTTTAAACTTCCCTTTCCTAGTAGCATATTGGACACCCTTTAAATATTTGGGGATGCCCATTTTTCTAAGCAATTCATCCTCAAATATCTGGTAAGAAGTCATCAAAAAGATTAAAAATAGATTACAACAATGGGGGTGAAATGGTTGAATGTTTTAGGGAGGGTGGTCCTCATTAAGTCCATTTTGTCATCTCTACCTATCTTTCAATTATCGACATTACTAATTTCTATTGGTATAATGCAACAAGTAGCTAAAGATATTCAAAAATTCTTATGGCAAGGGGAGAGAACAAATTCCAAGAAGTTTCATTTGATCAACTAGAGCATTGTTAGATCTCCAAAAGACAACAGTGGCTTGGGAATACAAGATCCCTCACTAATGAACATGGTGATGGGTGCTAAAATACTTTGGCGTCTTACATTTGGTTAGTTAGAGTGGTGGAAAACTATTTTAGTTAAGAACTACTTTCATGGTAGTAGGAAATGATGTTTATACCTCCCTTTAGCTAGGGTGAAAGGATCTCATATGTGGAAGTTATGTGAAGTTGTAGCTCCATTAATACACTCTCAATTAAATTGAATACCAGGGAATGATAAAATGATTAAAATATGAAGTGCCAACATTATGGGAAAACCCCCTTTGGGATCAAAGCAATATCTATCAATATTAAAGGAATGGATGGAGGAGCAAGGGATCACAACTATGTTTGATTTGTCTATGTGGGATGATCGTGACAAGGATTGATGGGTGGGTTGGAAGATCTTATCTCTTCCTTCCTTTCTCACCCCATCATTAATGATATTATTCAACAATATTTGGGAACGTGATCCTATGGATTGAACAATATTGGATGATAGAGGCTAGGGGCCCAAGTTTCACAAATATTCAGTTAAAATGGGCTACAATTTCTTGCTCTATGATTTACCCTTATCACCTAGTTTTTGAATCTTGAAGCATATTTGGAGTGGGGATGCCTTGCCAAACTTCAATAATTTATGTTGGAATACGGTTCATGGGAAATTATTAACAATAGAGAATCTTCAAAGACATGGAATCATTGGGCCACCAAAATGTGTTTTTTTCTTCAATGTAGTTGAATCACAAAGGCACTTTTTCTTCGATTCCCCTTATGTTAAACATGTATGTAATGTTTCCTTTGAAGAAATTTATCATAGGATGGTTTTGCATGAGTCCTGAAAGGACATGTTTTCTTTATGGCACAAAAAATATGCCAAAAAATTCTGGAACAAGCATGTTTTAAAAAGAGTATGGATTATGATGCCAAAAGTTGTCTGCTGGGAGTTTTGGCTTGCAAGAAATAAGGCCATATTTCAACAAATTAATACAACCTCTAAAAATGTTCTTGTTAAAGCTTGTGGATAGCTATCTAAAGAGATTCAAACCAATGGATAAAGGGGCATACTATATGGATGTTGGAGCAAGAAAGAGGGATTAGATTAGAGGGTTTTTGACAACAAATGCCCCCCAATCAAAGTGATCCATTCCCAAACCCATTTAGGGAGAGAATTGGTAAATTTGAATGGGGAAAGATGAGTTAATATGTTGGTAGTGTTCTTAGAAAAAAAAACCTTTAATTCATTGATGGGGCTTCAAAAGGAAACCTAGGGGTGGCAGGTGTGGGGGGATCATCCTCGATCTAGATGAAAACCAATAAATAACCTTTGGATGGGGCCTAGGAAAAGTGACAAATAACTAGGCTGAGGCATTGGCTCTTTTTTAGGGGTTGAAGCTACTTGATGCAAGTAAAATTAGAACATCAATCATCATTGGTGATTCAGTAGTAACTATCAAAATGATGCATAATGCCCGTCTTTGAATGACAACAATCTCGTAAGGATTATCCAAAAAATACTGAAGGAATCCAATAGGTTTGAATCTATAGAGTATTAACATTTATTAAGAGAGCTTAGTCATCAAGTAGACCAACTGGCTAACATGGCCTCTATTTTAGATTATGAAGTTCTTAGAATAAAAAATGGGGTATCAACTTCCCCCATTCCTTAATCCTTTATTCCAAAGTCATAAACAAGCATTGCATGGTAACCAAGTTGCAATTCAAGTGGCAAGGGATATTAACTCATGGAATTTGACATTCAAGGTGCATTATCCCCATGGTACCTTCACATGTCACTCATGATTTAATGATGGAGTAGGTTATACAAGTGTGAAGTGACTTAGGCTCTTACGTAGGTGGGATAATGGTTTTGGAGGGATATTCTGGAATGTTTCTTGGTGTGGTTCGATGGTTTCTTGTCTTATAGTGGAATACTCTATTCCAAGTTATTTTGAACTGGGGTTTTCCCTTCCCATGTCTCGGGGCGTCAATACAGTCATGAACTTGGGATCCTGGTTCAAGTTTTTGGCTTGATTTTGCTTGGTATCTCGTGGGATATTTCTCTGGAGGCTTTTTAGATTTTGTGTCACAGACTCTACTAATATCGTTGAGAATATTTTTGAAGGACTACTCTCTCATTGTGTATAATCAAAAGGATAGTCTCTTGAATCATTGTGGAAGTTACTCTACTACTGAAGGTCTTTTCCTCTGTCATCGATTGCTTTGGGGGATGTTTGAAAAGAGTTTCATTATTTGTTATGGTAGATTGATTCTTGTTGATACTATTGGAATCAGAAGGGGGAACTTGATTGTTTTATGTAGTAGTTACATAATGGAAAAATATACACATTCGAGGAAATGCCCACTATGCAAAACCATTTATATCCACAGAGTTTTACAAAGACAAGAAAATCTCAGTATTGATAACAAGACTTCGATTTTCTCTATGAATGGAAGGTTGCATTCATGGGAGGAAGTTAGAAATAATGAACATGCTTTTACTATGAAAACTTTGCACAATCATAAAAGAAAAATTGATGAATCCCTTTAATATGAGTTTGTTACTCTTTAACAAATGATTATGAATTTGACTAGAATTACCAACTCTACCACCTAAAGTGCTAGAATATCTATTTAATTAGTTATGGATGAAATTAAAGAAGAAAAAACTATCCAGCAACAACATGATAATGTGGAGATGATAACCATGAAAAGGGCCAAGAGGAAACTAACATCAAGCATACCTTTATTCAATACTAATAATTAACATTTTGTAAATTTTGTTTAATTTTGGGCATTTACTATGGAATTTATGCTTAAAAAAAACTTTTTTAAACTCCTTTGTGAAGGATTGCAATACCCTGCCTGGTTTAGTAGTTAAGTTCAAGTTTTTTTTTTTACTATTTCAAAACATCAATTTTAGATTAGACATGACATTTTTGTATTATTATGTTGATCATATAAAATATATATGTTTATGTTAAAAATAAAATAAAAAAATGTTAAATTGTACAATACTATATATATATGTTAAATTGTATTATCAATTGAAAGATAATATAAAAATTTAGTAAAATCCTTAATTAAAAGTATATATATAAACGTAAATATTAAAAAATAAACCATCTATAGACTATAAAAACAAGTATACTTAATTTTAATTACCAATTCCCCACACACATATTCAAATAGTTGTTTTTAGGCACCATGTTCATAGGGACAATAACACGATGATGACAAATCAATTGATTGGACTATACAAAACATCCAAATTTCAATATAAATATTTGTGTTCATGCGCGAACAAATTGCCATGATACAATGTTTGATTTCTAGACTTTTAATTAGAGGAGTGGGTAATATATATTATTAGTTGTAATTAACCATGGTGAATTTTTAATTATGATTAATAACACTAATGAGATTTGATTTATTGGAAAAGATTATTATGTAGTTGTTTAATAAGTATTTTGTGGTGTGGTTTGTATAATTTAAATGATCATTTTATAATAAAATCTAATATATGTTATATATAACATTTTATAATAAAATCTATAGTAAGGTATAAGTTTTAAATATAGTAAGGTATAAGTTTTAAATAAATTGGTAAGTTATATATTTTTATAATAAAAACTAAAGTTAGGTATAAGTTTTAAATGAATTTGTAAGATATAAAACCTATGCTTAGCCTCTACATTAAATATTCCTACTTGCATGTACACGTCAACCCACAAGGGGAACATTAACAATATGAATATTAGTAATTCCATTTTATCAACTAACCAAACACCTTTGATGATCTCTAACCATATTTAGTTATAATTAATATTTAGCCATGATTAATTATGATTTGATTTTAGTTGTATGTATAAATTATTTACTTAAGAGCTGTCTTATGTAAAATATGTTTTTCCAAATTTAAGGATTACATCTTTAGTAAATCCATCAACATAGACTAGTGCATCTCATCAAAGGAGATCCAAATGTGTGTATGTGTGAGAGAGATATGTGTGTTTACAGACATACACATATATAATGGCCATTAGCACTTAAATGAATATAAATAGTTGTTAAGATTGTTTTGGTTTCACAATTAAGATAGTGGTATGTTAGGTTATTCGTCAAGGTCCACATCTCTTTAAGATGTGAATAAATAATTGGATCAAAGTATAAATCTTAAGTGATTTTAATAAAAAGAGTACCCATGTCATGAAAATCTAACTAAATAATAGTCTTTGTGTTTAAGTGTTTGAAGTTCAAAGATAATTTCCCTTGCATAGGTGAAACACTAAATAGTTGGATCCAAGTATAAATCTTAAGTGATTTTAATAAAAAAAGTACCCATGTTGCGAAAATCTAACTAAATAATAGTCTTTGTGTTTAATTGTTCGACCTTCAAAGATAATTTTCCTTGCATAGGTGAAACACTTGTAATGTTCAACCTTTCTTAGTAAGTTATAATGCTTCTCAACAATTTAAAATAAGCATTTTTTTTTTTAAATAATGATAATAATACTCCATTTATTTATTTTTAATAATGATAATAAGACTCCATCTCTAATGATGATTCATCGTAACTAATATTTGATCATCGATAATTTTGATTTTGGTCAAAGGGACTATCTCTTCCTAGATCTAAATTGTGTGATTTCTTAGAATAATTGATTTGAAGCTAAGTTAGATTCTAATAAAACCAACTTCACTAAATTCATTGGTTTGGTTAAAAGGTTTGTCTCATTTTATGGATACTGTTTTTTTGATTTATGCTACTTCTTGGTCCTTTAAAAGAACATTTAGGCAATGGCTCCACTGTCATGATTCTGCCCCTTTCAATAATAAAACCCTCATATGGTGTGTTGAGTCCTTTGGCTGAGACTACATGCTTGGACTCTAGATTATTGGCCTTTGAATTCTTCATTGGTTCCTACCAATCGTTAGGTTTGTTAATCTTTCTTTCTTTTTTGTCGAAATGACTTTTGTTATTATAGATTATTATTATTACATGAATGGATAGAAATACCCAACCATAAATATATATCGGTCTAGTTATAAAATTTATTATTCTTATAAATATTTCATAAATAATAATTATAAGTAAAAAAAATCATATGATATAACATTGAAATTATAAAAAATGTTAATACGAAAGTGAAGTGATGTTTTTGTTTTGTGGAAAACTCTGCAAGTAAACTTAAGGGGTGCTTCCCCACATTCATAGATGATATTCCTATTAAAATTGTTAACTTAAACTAACATGTCTAATCTAAAGAGCACTTGTTAGTACATAATTAACCAAATACCCAATAACATTAATCATAATCACTAATTAAATTAATCTTTCAAATTAAAAATAAAATTCATAGTATCTTATTAAATAAAAAAATAACATTATAAAACTAATACATCAACTTCAAACCTAACTTAATATTATCACATCAACATAAACAAAAAAAAATTAACATTTTAAAAACTATTATCACATCAACGTAAAAAACTAACATTTTAAAAACTATTATTAAAAAATATATTAAGAATTGGGATTGTAAATTAAAGTGTGTCCTGCAAGCGAAGTTTTCATTCGAATTACAAGTGTAATCATGAAATCAAAACTCAAAAGGTGGGATTTCACATTTCATTACTAAAAATGCCCCTGTTGCGCCTCATCCCATCTTTGGAGTCACCTACTTTAAAGTAGGTCACCACTTTTTGAACAATGGAGGGAATATGAGAGAACAATGATTTCAAACCCCTCACTTTTTGTATTTTATTGCTATTAGGGGGACCTTTTAAGTGTGTGGTGGGGTCACAATGAATTTTCTATACATAGAATGTTTATATAATTTATCCTTATACACCCCACTGAAGTAAGTTTGAAGTTACAATTTGTAAACTTTTTATTTAAAATATTGTTAAATTGGTTGTGAAATGTATATGTTTTTTGGTTTTTCTTTTTTAATTTGTGATATGTATTTATAAATCAATAAAAATTTAATTTCTATATATAAGTTATTTATTTTTATTATAATATTTGTTTCGGTTAAATTTAAGTATATATAAATATAATTGTTTTTTCCACTTTCTTCAAACTTAATATGATACTGATTTTTTTTTATTGTTATTGGATGTAAGAGTATTTATGAACAAACTAAAAATGCAAGAGAAATTTTTGATTGCTATGGGAAGTAAAAGTATTTATGGATAAGCTAAAAGTGCAAGAAAGTATAGAGAAAAAGAATGGAGGGAAAAGTTAAGCATATAAAAAAGAAGTATAATGATGAAAGTTCAAATTCATTTGAAGCAAAGTGCATGAGAGGTTAAGTATATATAGTGTAGGTACTTCGAAGAGAAGCATACAACTAGACATATGCAAGAGATGGAGAAGAATTGTTAGTGCCAATAAAGGTGTGATGCGTAAAAGAGATAGGCAAGGATGAAACATGTCATGCAAGGCGAGGTTGATAGTTATAGTTTTTATGGTGTAGGAATTAATATGAAGTGTAATAACTAAGAGAGAATATTATTATAATAGTTACACTTGTGAGGAAGATGAATAGTTAAGTTTGGTAATAAAATAAATAAGATGTTCTCAAAGCAAATTGAGTTGTTTGTCTAAAGAATTAGTGGAAAAATAGTGAATCATAGAGAGCTATAGTAGAACATTGAGGTTCAAGACTATAGTCTTATTATTGAATGTCTAGTAAAACATTGAGGCACAATACTATAAATTCGTTATTTAATATCTTGTTAATAAAAACGATTTCTAAGGAAATCCTCATGGAAAGCCTTCTAAGTACTTCTCCATGATTCATGGATGGTAAACTAGGTAAATCGTTGATCCGAATTACAGGGCCTAACCCCAAGAGGATCAAGAGAGTAAAACTCATAACCTCCCCAACTAATCATTGAAGAGAGATCTCATGGTAAACTCAAAACCACTTAAACCAACCCTTAAAACTATATACTTATAAATAAATTAACGTACAATCCAAATCCAAATATTTATAATAATGAAATTGTACACATTATTATGAAAATAATAAAATTGAAGAAAAAAACATTAAAAAAGAAAAACTTTACCCATTATGTAATACTCACTACACCAACATTCCTAATCAACTATGAAACAATGATAACTTCTCCTAAAATAACCACTTTAAGTGAATTCTAAATATTAAATAATTTATATTCCAAACATATCCTAAATCATGTAATCCTGATTAAAAGTGAAATTAATGCATAATTAATCTACAAAATCATTATTAAAAATAAAATTGTGAATAAAAAATATAAAAATGATTAAAAATCTTCTCTATGTTATGATATAATTTAATATTTAAAATAAAAATAAAAATAAAAAATATAATATAAAATTAAATTATCATTTCTATAAAAAAAAAACATAATATGGAAAATAGTTATATGCAACAAACTACAAAGCAATAAATACAAGAAATTATAAAATTTACTTATCAATCAAAATGAAACTACAAAGCAATAAATACAAGAAATTATAAAATTTACTTATCAAGCAAAATGATTTTACATAATGATTTTACGTAATGTTAAATTTTAATGATATAATGATTGAGAATGACAAATATAGCTTTGCAATATTTAATAAAATTTAATTATCAAGCAAAATGATTTTACATAATGTTAGATTTTAATGCCTAATATCATTGAGAATGAGAAATATAACTTTATAATATTTAAATGTTTTCATAAATTTTAAATATTATTAAATAGAGATATGATTGATGTTTTTTTTTGGATTCATTAATTTTTATTTTATGTGAAAAATAAATTGGAATAATTTTTTTATATTTCATTATTTCATCTTTAATGTTGTTTGACAGGATACTTGTAATATAATTAAATTAGTTTATTTTATTAGTCAACTTTCCATTATATACAAAAAGATGGTTTTATAGTCGTGAATCTGGTTGGGACCTACCTTCAGAAGAAACTAGATCCACATCCAAGTAATTATTAGCGGAGTCTTTATATCGCATATAATTAAGTTTTTTTCTCATAGGGAGAACACAAAAAGAGGATAATTCAAATAAAAGCCTAAGTTTATCCATGATAATAGAAAGCATGAAAAAACATAATCAAACTATATATCAGGCATTTGGATAATGTGTAGTCTCCTCCACCACTTCCAGAACCAACTATGTATTTTTGTCCCCATCCTGGGCATCCTTCGGTTGCTAAGAATATGTATCCAACACAATGGGGTTGGCACATGTTCTAGCTAAATGAGCCCTCCACTTGTTTCCTTTTCCTTCATCTTATACCACCTTCTAAACAATGATTTTGATATTGAATCGTCTCACACATGGCTTCAAATTTGCTTTGAAAAATCTCGATGGTGTGGAGAATCTCATGTTGCTCTTCCTTTTTTTTGTTCTCTAGGGCTTGGGCCACCAACATTTTCACTAACCAATATGTCTCTGGTATTCTAAAGTATTTAGTGTCCCGAGTCCGAGAGTGAATTGGGGCCTCCACCCATCCCCGAACCTCCTCCAGAATTCTATCATTAGGAGTAATTCACGGCTTCGCTCTTACCTCCGCTTCCATAGCCTACACCTCCTGCTTGGCCCTAGTTGAGCACTTTTCTTCAAACATTTTCTCCGCATTATGGGATTTTCTCTTTTCTTTGGACAAGATGTTTGGGGCATTGGAGGATTAAGCCTTTCCTTCACCACCCTTGGCTTTGTTTTTTTAGCGTTCCCCCCCTACCAGAGACTCTAGCCATTCTAATTCCCAAGAGCAGACACCACGTAAAAAAACATTGCAGGTTGAACCAAAAGCATAGCATGGGAAGATACAAGGTAATCATGAGTGTTACAAGCCACAAGGGAAGAACCCGCAACACCCTTCCAGTTGTTGTCTTTGGTATCTCTCTTCTTTTAGTCTTGAGGATTCTTTATGGGGTATTTTGATTCTAATTGACCATAAAAGATTGACCCTAGTTTAGATTTAATAAGATTCCCAACAAAATCCCTTTAAAACTATCAACCCCTCTGGTAAACCAGAAGGAAACACAACACATAGAGTGTACTGCGCAGTCTCACCCAAGATAACTCTATGGGTGGCTGCAATACTCAGGTGGTTGCAACCTAAGACTGAGCGAGATCTGTGGTTCTGCACCGTAAACTTTATTCATTTAATCTAACATCTAGTTATAACATTCATTCTATGCATGCACGTGGAATATCATATCTACTTAGTTGCTCATTTATCTAACATTCGTCAACTAATTAGACATAAAGATGTATACATTCATTCACATAACATAGTGTTACCGTGGTTCACCCCCTCTTGGGCTACGTCCACAAAGATCTGGCTCTCGATATTTTATTATAGTTCAAAAATATATCACACCGCGCATGGTTACAATCTTAGTTCTCCCCCTTTTACACAGGCTCCTTGATCCCTGTGAGGCTGACTAGACCGCACCAGGCTCCTCAACCTGCGATCTAACCCTTGGGGTCGAGTCGCTCACTCCTTCCCTAGCTCACCAACTAAATGACTCATGCAGTTCTTATAGTTCTCTCTCTCTCTCCCTCTGTCGTTCCCCCCTGCCGTCCTCTCAGTACTACTTATTTATATCCTCGGCTCACCAACCATTATAATGCATTACAAAAACCCTAACCCTGGCATCGTTAGGTCTTCCTTTCTTGCACGCTTCTCCTGCTTCTCTTACACGTGTTTCTTGTCCTTCCAACTGTCTTTTTCATGTTTTTCCTCCAAAAGTATCCTTTCTTCCTGGATAGGCCTGCATCCAACAAGCCCCCAACACGGACATGTGGCTTGTCCCGAGCCACCTAAACCTTGTGCACTTCTTCGATCTCTCCTGCGAGAGCCTGGAACTTCTTTGTGAGTTCATTTTCTTGCATTTGAGCATGCACAATATTCTACCTGAGTGCGTCCAATACCTGCACTGCAATCTCGTCGTTGATCATCTCTGCGCACTCCACCTGAGTTTGTGCCATGTTCTTCTTTGCATCTTCTGCCCGCACAATGACCTCTGTTGCTCGCTCTTGGAGTGGTTCCATTTGAGCTCGAAACTCCTTCTTATGTATCTGTGCAGCTATGAGTTTTGCCTGCAGCTTCTTCATTTTCTGTGCTCCTTTGACACGCTCAGTGATCGACATTGTCTTCTACCTCTGCTTGAGGTCCTGGATAGATGCGCTTATCATGTCTTTTTTATGGTCCCACTGCTAGACCTTTTGATCTTTTCCAACTTCGTCCATAGCTGTGTTTCCTTCTCGAACAAGTCGGCCGCTGCACGGACTTGTCGCTCCATCTCTTATATCTGCACTGCTTCTTCTTGCTTCCTCTGCTCCTTCACCTCTGGCGGATTGGTAGGTATGAGATGTTCCTAGAGGTGCTCGATTTCATGCCTGTATTGATTGATTTTCTGCACAATTTGATCAATCTTCTACGTCGTTGTGACCTCTGTTGTCTGTGTGCTCTTTGTAATTTTCTCATAGGCTACGGCTAATCCCTGCTCCAACCTATCTGTGCGGTCCTTCTCATATTTGGTCTCAATCTTGACCTGCTCGAGTACCAATTCCAAATTGTCTCGACTATCCTTTGTCTGCTACAATTCTGTTGTGTTTGTGTGTGCGTGCGAATGTACCTCCTGTGTGACGCTGACTTGCAGTTTATACAAGGCCTTGGTTGGTATATGCATCATTACCAACTGTATTTGGGCTAAATCCTTCAAGGGTTTCTGACCCACAATTTCATCCATGTGTAGCATGCTGGGTGTGACGTGAAATGTCGAGCTTGGCTGTACTATCGTCTGGATCCTATCCTGCTCGCTTGATCCAACCTCGGCTCTTGTCTATGATGTTGCTGGGTCTAATTTTGTTCCTTTGCTGGCCCTTTATGTTTCTTTGATTTTCTCGAGGAGTTGCCTCATGTCTGCCAACTCGTCCTACATCCTATCCTTTTGGTGTTGACCTTCATCAAATTCCT